>CAUYRT010068206.1:0-11522 GCA_963574885.1 Lepilemur ruficaudatus | reverse complement strand
GCTAGGAAGATTGGATAGCCACATGCAAAAGAATGAAACAGGGTCCCTACATCTCACCACTCACAAAAATTAATTCAAGATGGATAAAAGACTTAGATCTAAGGCATGAAACCATAAGAATTCTAGAGGAATTGTTTTATTGTTTGATTTAATTTATTTATTTGTTTTATTATTCTGTCTCTGTGTGTATGTTTGTGTATAAAATTATATATAGAAGAAAATGTAGGCAAACTCTTCTAGATATCATCCTAGGCAAAGAATTTATGAAAAAACCCCAATGGCAAAAATGGCAACAATGAAAATTAATAAATGGGATTTGATTAAATTAAAAAGCTCCTGCACAGCTAAGGAAACAATCAATAGAGCAAATAGACAACCTGCAGAATGAGAGAAAATATTCACAAGTACATATCCAATAAAGGGCTAATAACCAAAATTTACAAAGAACTCAAGCAAATAAGCAAGAAAAAACCAGACAACCCTATTAAAAAGTGGGCAAAAGACATGAACAGAAGTTTCTCAAAAGAAGAATGACAAATGGCCAATAAATATATGGAAAAAATGCTAACATCACTAATCATCAGGGTAATGCAAATTAAAACCACAATGAGGTGTCACCTTACCCAAGTTAGAATGGCATTTATTTAAAAATCCAAAAACAATAGACACTGGCATGGATTTAGAGAGAAAGAAACACTTATACACTGTTGCTGGGAATGCAAATTAGTGCAACCCCTATGGAAAACAGTATGGAGATTCCCCAAAAAACTAAAAGTAGACCTAACATTCAATCCAGCAATCCTACTACTGGGTATTTACCCAAAGGAAAGAAGACTTTTCATCAAAAAGACACCTGCACTTGAATATTTATTGCAGCACAATTCACAATTGCAAAGATGTATAATTAACCCAAGTGCCCAACAATTCATGAGTGGATTAATAAAATGTGGTATATGTACACCATGGAGTACTACTCAGCCATAAAAAAGATGAATTAATACCTTTTGGAACAATCTGGATGGAACTGGAGACCATTCTCCTAAGTGAAGTATATCAAGAATGGAAAAACAAACACCACGTGTACTCACTATTAAATTGGAACTAACCGATGAGCACACAAGAACACAGAGGGAGGTAAAACTCAGTGGAAAGCAACCAGGGGGGAGGGGGTAAGAGGGAGGGGAATAAACCAACTTAATGGGTACTGTGAACACTATTTGGGTGACAGACACATCTATAGCTAGGACTCAAGCATTACAAAAATGATCCATGTAACCTAAAGCATTTCAAATAAAAAAATTAATATTTTTAACATTAATATTTTGAAATTTTAAAAATGTCAAGATCAGGCTGGGTGCAGGGGCTCACACCTGTAGTCCTAGTACTCTAGGAGGCTGAGATGAGAGAATCACTTGAAGTCAGGAGTTCACGACCAGCCTGAGAAAGAGCGAGACTCCATCTCTTTGATAAATAGAAAAATCAACCAGGCGTGGTGGCATGCACTTTAGCCCCAGCGACTGGGGAGGCTGAGGCAGGAGGATCACTTGAGCCCAGGAGTTTGAGGTTGCAGTGAGCTGTGATGATGACAGTGCACTCTAGCTTGGGCAACAGTCTATCCCGAGTCTGTTTCAAAACAAAATAAAATTAAGATTATAAAAGGGAAAGGAAGGCTAAGAAACCATTTTAGAATAAAGGAGATCAGAGGGACATAGAAATGAAGTGCAATGCATGACTGGTATTGGATCCTGGACCAGGGAAGAAATTTGCTGTGTAAGACCTTATTGGGAATTGGCAAAATTTGAATGTAGATTTGAATGGATTGAATATAGAATTAAATAAATAAAATAATAGAGTTGTATTAATGTTAAATTTCTTGATTTTGATTATTATGCTGTGGGTCTGTAAGATAATGTCCTTGCTCTTAGGAAATACATATTGGAGTGTTTAAAGTACATGATATCTCTAATTTCTTTCAAATTCTGAAAAAAATATATATGTGTGTGTACATATACATACAAATATGTATATTTTTGTATTACATATAATGTAATTTTATACACACAGAGATAGAATAATAAGACGATTAATTATTGGTAAATCTGGGTTAAGGGTATACGAAAGTTCTTTGTAATGTCAAAAATCAGAAGTTGCTTCCATTGCTCTGTGGTTAGAGAGAAGACAAAGGCTATTCTGGGAGATGCATTTGTTGGTTTACTCTGTTCTTTCACCTTTCTTTTTGTTTCCTCTTGCTATGATGTACATAGAAGGGCAAGTGGGAGGCCCGAGCAGGTATTGTCGAGTGTGCGGGGTCTATGCAGAGAGGACCCAGATGCGTGAAATGAACACCCCAGGGCCTGTTTCCTTGAAGCTGCTCCCTGCGCTCCTTTCCCTGAGCCTCTAATTAGGACTTTCTTTTCATTCCTCAGGCAGCCTCAATTATTGAAAGTCAGAGCCCTTGTTGCCTGACAGCGACAGGATTTGTGAAAAGTGTCCCAAATGACACATAAACCTTCCCTGCAGAACCAGGCAGAAGGCTCCTTTCTGCTGAAGATTCATCCTTCTTGTACCTTTGCCATCCATATCAGGCGTGAAATGAAACCAAATTAAGACTCCCAGTTGACTTGTTTGGCAAGACCCCGTCTTGTCCTCATTTCTGCACACCTGTGTCACCATGCCTCACCTCCCACCCTCAGGCCTCAAGGGATTTATGGTCCCATACCAGGTGGGATTAGTCCAGTGCAGAGGCTGCTGACACTTCGTTTATTGCTATAATGCCACTACCTGGCCCATCACCCAGTGACCTCTCTTGGCTTGTCTTTGGACTCCCAGAAAACACTATTTCCTTCTAGCAGTTTCTTTGCATATCCATTGTCCCAGGGTTTCTGTAGACATCCTGTCAAAGAAGATTGCTTAACCCAAATTTCTAGGTCACCTGTGTCTCATAGTCTTTTATTATAATACTTCCAACAAGATGTCCATTAGACTCATAAATATTTCCAGTTGGTGTGGTAGAAGTGGCAATTGTCATTGAGGGTTCTGTTAACCTAGGCTCACACCCTCTTCTTCTTTCTCACATACCACAGGAACTTCACTCCTAGGTTCCAGAAGTGATTGTGAAACATCTTTTAGTTATAGGCAGATCCTATATGTGACTTGTATAATTGCACAGGACCACGCTGTTCTTGATTTAATGCTCTGCTTTCCCTGTCTTGAAATTCTTAATCATTTTTGAATAAGGGGCCATGCATTTTCATTTTACACAGAACTCCACAAATTATGTAGCTGATCCTGGGTGTAGGGTGTGTGAAGTCCCAGCAAAAAGTGGTAAAGAACATTTGAGTATCAAAGCATGAGCACAACTTGCCCCCTGTACTCTCCCCTCTAAACCTGGAGCTTGTGCTTGGGACAAGAAGATGCTAGATGAGTACAGCTCCCTGGAGCTGGGTCACTGCTGGACATGAGAGATTCTCTGGTCCAGGTTCTGTGTAGGGGCAGCCAGGACTGTCTCCAGCAATCCCAGATTGTATCATCATTTCTTCTTTATATCCAGCTGCCTCCTCAACAAGTCTGCACCAGCCAGGTAGTAATGGGCACAGGAACCAAGACTCAGCATCTGCCTCTTGGCCACAGCTACTTGGAAGTCTAATAGATGTCTTAAATTAATAGTCAAAACCAAATTCTGACCCAGTCCCTTCATTTCTCACCACATCCACTGCTGCCACTCTGGTCAAAGCTGCCACTAGCTCTTGCCTGGATTATTGCTGTGGTGTCCTGACCATTTTCCCTCTTCCCAACTTTTCCCCCTTCAGTCTATTCTCAACACGGCCGCCAAGCAATCCTGTTAAAGTGACTATAATTTACCATCCTCCTTGAGAGCAAAAGGAATGCTAATGATAATTGCAATGGACAGCTGGAGAAAGCCAGTACTGGCCCGACAACCAGAACATGTGATCACCTTGGTTAGATCTCGTTACTGCTTTGCCCAAAACCATTGTCTTAATCTATTTTCTGTTGCTATAACAGAATACCGCAGACTGGGTAATTTGTCAAGAAAAGAAGTTCATTTAACTCACATTTCTGGAGACTGGGGAGTCCAAGAACATGGCGCTGGCATCTGGTGAGGGCCTTCTTGCTGTGTCATAAATGGCAGAAGGGATTGCATTGCAAGAGGGCAAAGCGTGTGCAAGGGAGAGCTTGCTCTTATAGCACAGCTGCTCCAAGATAACCAACCCACTTCCCCAATAGCGACATTAACTCATTCATGTGGGCAGAACCCTCATTAGTCCTTTAATCTATTCATGAGGACACAGCCAACATTAATTCAGTCACATGGCAGAGGAATTAAGGTTCCAACACATGGACTTTTGGGGGACACATTCAAACCATAGCAATCTGCTGGGTCCACATTTCACACAGCACAAGAGCCAAAGTCCTTGAAAGAAGTGGGATGCATTTCTAGATTTGGTCTCTGGCTACCTCTGTGACCTTGTTTCCTGGTGTTCTCTCACTCATTCATGCCTTGCTGTGCTTCAGCTACATACCTTCCTTCTGGAAACATGCCAGGCATATTGCTCATGCTGTTACACCCTTCCATCCAAGATCTGCATGGCTCAGTCCTCTCTTTCAAGGTTTAGCTCAAGTGTCACTTTCTTGGGGAGGCCTGTCCCCAGCACTCCAGAATTCCAACCCTACTGTCAAGTAAACTGGACTCCCCATCTCGGCTACTGGGGGATGGCCCAGTAGAGCGGTCCTGGCCTGCTTTGGGGAGGTGTCCCTTACCAAACTCCTCCCAATCGTCCCCTTGACTTAAATGGGGAAATGGGCATGGGGGGTGGGGTGGACCTTTGGCTCTGGCCTGAATGAGTTACGAGATGCTGGGTTTTTGTTCTCTCCTGTGTCTCAATGTTTGGAAGCCACATGATTGAGCCTGGATGATATCTTAGGCCGCTCCAAATCTCCACTTACCTTAGGACCATGTCTTTGTCCAGCACTGCTCATAGCAAGCTTCTTAAGGTCAAAGCAGGGAGAGAAGAAGGCCAAGGAGTCCGTGAGCACTAACGGTGGGGCAGAACATGAAATTGACAGGGAAGTCCAGGTGTGCTCAATTTAAATTTTTTCCGTCTGACCTCTAATTTCACTAAGGGTTTCTTAACCCAGGGTTCAGGGATAGCATTGCTGGGGTCCCTGAACTTGAATGGGGAAAATAATCAAATCTTTTTCTCACTAACCTCTACGTGACACGGGATTTTCTTCAATTATGAAAGTAGCCAACAAACAGTAGTGGTATTAGAGTCATTGCAATGATCTAGAAAAGTCACTTGTGCTCACTGTTTTTTCAAAATTACTAGATTTTGTTATTTATTCCTATATGGTTTACTCATTTAAAAACATTTTGAGAAGAGCTGAACAGCGTCACCAGTCTGTGCACAAAAGATGGTTAAGGATCTCTGATGGCGGTTATTTTCATTTCCTTGGGGCTCAAGCAGCTGTGGGATTTGGTTTTGAAGGGGGCTGAGACCTCAGGCCCCTCCAGCACAGGGCTGGGAGAGGGGAACACCTGGTCCCGCCTGTTCCCGCCTGTTCAGGCTGCGGGGACCAAGCGCGCCCGGCGCACGCGCCTCTCCCGCCGGCAGCGCCAGTCTGCCACCTAGTGGTGAGAGGCTGCGGGGCGCTCCGGGGAGCCGCGGCGCGGCCCATGCCCAGCCCAGGTGTCGCATTCCGCTGGGCGGCTGCCCCTGCGCCCTTACTCTGCCGCCCGCTCCCAGGACCCCGAATGCTGACAATTTCCCCACCCCACAGCAGGGCCCCGAATTTCAATGTTCTCCTCTGCACCTCCCTTCGGGTTCCAGCGTGCATGCCCTAGACAATGTGGTGGGCACCAGGTCATACAGAGGTCTTGCTTTTTGATTTCTAAGCACAGTCAGTACCACCTTCGTGAATTTGGTCATGCCACTGTTATTTAAATATGCAATAACTTTCTTTAAAGGACTCACGTTTTTACCGAAATAAATATATAGAAAAAGAAAAGTTTACATCACTATCAAAAATGGAAAACCCAGTATACTTTGCCACAAATATAAGGTTAACTATAAAGACAGATAAAGACAAAAACAATACATTATTGTTAATAAGTTCCAGCTAATCTTTGATTGACTGTCAAAGGCTCTCATGTTCAGCCAGGTGTTTAAGCCTGGCTTAAATCTTTGACATGATTGGAAGGACTTGGGGAGAAAATTGAAAAGGGAATGACTTTCTTACTATGGCATTCAGTATTATTACAGTAAAGTCATCCTATCCTTTGGGAAAACTGAGGAAAGCAAGAATGAGTCCTTGGTGGCTTCTAAGTATACTCAACAGCAGTGCAGTGAGGGACTGGCAATGCAAACCAGTCCTTGGTAGGCGTTCTGGATGCTGGAGGGATGGTTATTTACAGGCTCTACTATTGATGGGAATTTTGGAGGACTTTGTCCTTTCCCGCAAGTAGATCTGCAGAGCCCCGTTCCTGAGCTGAAGCTGAGAAGCCACTTGATGTGTCACCTGCATGTGTGGCAGATTCTTTGTGTGGTTGGGTTCAAGAATGTTCATAGCCCCACTTAATAGTCCCAAGCTGGAAACAACACAAATGTCCATCAATAATAGAATGAATAAATTAAATGTGGTGTATTTATACAGTAGAATACTATACAGAGATAAGAATATGAAAATTACTATCCCCAACAACATGGATGAATCTCCCAGACACAATAAGAGAAAGAAGGTAGTTAAAGAGTATACACTGTATGATTCCAGTTATATAAAGTTCTAAAGCAGACAAAACTAACGTACAGTATTTGAAATCAACATGGCGGTTTTCTTTGGGGGAAGAGATAAGGTATTAATTGTGAAAAGGCTTGAGGAAGACTTCTGTGGGGCTGTTAGTGTTCTATTTCTTGAGAAATGTATGTTCACTTTGTGAAAACTCATTGAGCTGCATACTTAGGATGTGTGAACGTTTCTCTGTGGATGTCATACTTCCATAAAAAGTTTACTTTAAAAAGAAACCATATATAATAGATAAAAACCTATAGAATACTTAGGAATTGATTTAACATGTGTGAAAGTCCCATATGCAGAAACCTTAAACTTTATGAAATGATATTACATATGACCTGAGTAAGTGGAGATTTAGCTTTTTAAATAAGAAGATTCCATTTTGCAAACATATTAATCCTCTCCAAATTAATCTATGGATTCAATGCAATTGTTTTCACGGTTCCAATATGCTTCTTAATCGACATTGACAAAAATGATTCTAAAATTTATATGAAAAAAAGAAAAATCCAAGCATAAACCAAGACATTTGTAAAGGCGTGCAGGGTGTGGATAGTAGCCTTCCCAGATATCAAGACTTATTACTATATAAAGCTATAATAACAAAGACAATGTGGTATTGGAAAGTGGAGAGATAAATCTGACCTTTAGAAGGGTGTAGAAGATCCCCAGAACTCATGTAACTGTTCATTTAAAAGGCCAAATTTGGCTGGGCCTGGTGGCTTACGCCTGTAATCCTATCACTCTGGGAGGCCGAGGCAGGTGGATCACTCAAGGTCAGAAGTTCGAAACCAGCCTGAGCAAGAACGAGACCCTTTCTCTACTAAAAATACAAAGAAATTAATTGGCCAACTAAAAATATATAGAAAAAACTGGCCGGGAATTGTAGTGCCTGCCTGTAGTCCCAGCTACTCGGGAGGCTGAGGCAGAAGGATTGCTTGAGCCCAGGAGTCTGAGGTTGCTGTGAGCTAGGCTGACGCCACGGCACTCTAGCCTGGGCAACAGAGCCAGACTCTGTCTCAAAAAAAAAAAAAATTTAAAAGGCAAAATTTTACTGTATGTAAATTATATCTCAATAAAAAAACAAAATGACCTTGATCTATTTCTGCTCTGTTTTGTTCCATTGATCTATATGTTTGTTCTTATGTGAGTACTACGTGCTCTTAAATACGTAGCTATATGGTAAGTCTTAAAGTCAGGAAGTGTAAGTCCTGCAACTTTATTCTTCTTTCTCAAGATTGCTTTTAATATTCTAGGTCCTTTACATTTCCACATAAACTTTAAAAGCAAGTTATCAATTCCTTAAAAAAATCTGGTGGGAATATGATTGGGATTGTGTTGAATTTTGAGATCAATTGGAGGAGAATTGAGATCTTAATATTGAGTTGTGCAATCCATAAACTTGGAACTTGGTCTATCCATGAATCTGTTTATTTAATTTAGGTAGTCTTTAATTTCTCACAGCAGCATTTTTGTCATTTTCAGTTAGAGGTCTCAGTTTTTTGGTCAAATCTATTCTCACATTTTTATTTTTTTGATACTGTAATAAATGAAATTATAAAATATCATTTTCTGATTGTTTCCTGCTAGTAATTAAAATACAAGTGATTTTTGTATTTTGACCTTGGATCCTGTGGACTTGCAAAATTTACTTATTAATGATAGGATGGCCTTGCTAGTAAACTATCTAAGAGAGAAAAATAAACTATATAACCGAAAGAAAGAGGAATAAATTCACTGTATATAATTTCCCCTTTGAAGAGAAAGATCACTTCGAACAACTAACCCTTTGTTTGATTAATCACTTGTGACTCAACTTGTCTTTAGGATTAACCACCAATTGTTCTAGTTCAGAGTTTGTTTTAACAGCCTGGAAGAGACCAGAGCAGACAGCAGGGATGTGAACTCCCCACCCCAGTTCCTGAAAGACCACATTCCAAGGAGACTGATAGGCCAGCCTCAAGGAGAAAAGGAAAAAAAAAAAGGAAAAACAGACACAGCCATTTCACAGTTGCCTTTTGCCATCAGGTGCCAGCAGTCACTTTTTCCCCTTTTACTCCCAATAAAACCCCCCCAATCCCCTCAACCTCTCTGCTGGCACCTCTCCTTTCTTCCTCTTATGCCAGTGCCCTTCCTACCCTTGGGAAGTAAAATAAACTTTCTTTCTTTAAAACTATTCTAATCTTTGTGTTGAGAATTCTTTTTCAACCTGTGCTACAAGTTCCCACCCTAACAACTAGTTCTAATTGTTTTACAAATTAGTTAAGATGTTCTATGTAAACAATCATGTTCTCTGCAGGTAGAGAGTTTTACTCCTTCATTTCTGCTCTTTATGACTTTTATTTCTTTTGCTTGTCTTGTATCACTGGCTAGGAACTCTAATACAATGTTGAATATAAGTGATAAGAGTGGGCATCTTTACCTTGTTCTCAACAGTAGGGCTAGAGAGTTTCATACCTCTTTCATGGGGATGTAAAATGTTAATAGTATAACCATGTAGAAGCTAATTTACATTATCTTGTAAATTTGAACATATATACACCCTAGGATGCAGCAAGTGCACTCCTAGGTATATAGGCTGTAGAAACTCTAAACCATATGTAAAGAACATTCATAATAGAAAAAGAAACAACTCTAATTCCTACCAAGAATAAAAGGAAAATGGATAAATTCATATAGTGGAATATGACTGCAGTGAAATTTGATGAACTACACTGACCCTCAACAACATGAATGAATCTTTTTTTTTTTTTGAGACAGAGTTTTGCTCTGTTGCTAGGGTTAGAGTGTAGTGGCATCATCATAGCTCACTGTAACCTCAAACTCCTGGGCTCAAGCGATCCTCCTGCCTCAGCCTCCCAAGCAGCTGAGACTACAGGCAGACATCACCATGCCTGGCTAATTTTTTTCTGTTTTGGGGGTCCTGCTCTTGCTAAGACTGGTCTCAAACTCCTGACCTCAAGCAATCCTCCAGCCTCAGCCTCTGAAAGAGCTAGGATTACAGGTGTGAGTCACCACACCCAGCCATGGGTGAATCTTAAAATAATATTGAGTAAAACATACAAGGCCACATAATGTAAATACAGTATCATATGATTTTCACAAATCTCAAAAACAAGCTTTTCTAAACAATATATGCTATAGGCACACACATAGATGTAACAAAAACGTTAAAAATAAAAAGCAATGGAAGGATGAGTAGAAAAGTCAGGGCAGAAGTTACCTCTTGGTAACCAGGAAGCAGAGAAGTGGAAGGTTTGGAGTATAGAAATAGGTGCAAGTTCTAGGTAATGTCTTAGCTCTTGAGTTGGGAGTAAGATTTAACAAGTTAGCTATTTTTGCTTTAAAAAATACATAGTCTCTTTTGCTTGCATCAAAATATTTTTAACGATTAAATAATTAAGAAAAGCAAATTAACTGTTAGCTTGCCGTACACATTATTCTTCTTTTCCAGTACAATGTCTTGGAGATTGTTCCAAATCAGTATACACAGATCAACCTCATTCTTTCTAATGGCTACATAGTATTCCACTGTCTGAATATACCATAATTTATTTAGTCCGTCCTCCCTGATGACAATTATTTCAGTTTTTAATCTATAACGAATGTTGCAATTAATATTATTATTCACTCATCTTGATATATCCATAAGATCAAATTTCTGGAAGTAGCATACTAGGGCAAGAAATGTGGGTGTTGCAATTCTGAATAGATGGCTAAATTGTTTGTTCAGCTTCAGACAATGGGAGTTGAAGGCAATGGTGAGAAATCCAAATGGGGGTGTCCCACAGATACTGTCAGCAGGAAGTGCCTGAGTACACCTGTGCGTGTGTGCATGGCTGCTTTGGCACATGTAAGGTATCTGGAACAGAGTAGATGTGGAAGTTCAGTGAGGATGACTGCACTCACCGCTTAAGAAAAGCAACTCTAGTGACATAAGACCTCCAGGCCTGATGGACAGCTGCTTCATAGACCCTAGACTCCGCAGAACTCCTGCCTACTCCCTGAGGGTAAGTCAGGAGAGGCCTGGAAAGAAGAGAGGGCAGGGGCAGCTATCTTGACCTTGGGCACTTCTATTGTTGGGGTGGCCCCTGAGGTGTCGGGAACTGGCTTCCCACACGGTGCTGGCCCAGCACAGATGTCTGGCCCCTGAAGGGCATAAGCAAAAGCAACCCTGAAACTGTCTTCCCTGAGAGACACAAAGGCCAGTTGGATGGGACAGCCTCCCAGTGCCAGGAGCATTTGATTACAAATCATGAATTCAAAGGGGACTCCCCACGCACAAATCATTGGGCAAGGAAAGCTGTGTGCAATTTTTCCCTGGTGTAAACAAAACCGTGATGAACACACTCAGTCCTCCTTTCTTTCTTTTTTTTTTTTTGAGTCAGAGTCTGGCTCTGTTGCCCGGGCTAGAGTGCCGTGGCATCAGCCTAGTTCACAGCAACCTCAAACTCCTGGGCTCAAGCAATCCTCTTGCCTCAGCCTCCGAGTAGCTGGGACTACAGGCGTGCACCACTATGCCCGGCTAATATATATATATATATATTTTTTCTTTTTAGTTGTCCAGTCTATTTTTTTTTAGTAGAGATGGGGTCTCACTCTTGCTCAGGCTGTTCTTGAACTCCTGAGCTCAAAGGATCCACACACCTCGGCCTCCCAGAGTGCTAGGATTACAGGTGTGAGCCACCACGCCCGGCCTCAGTCCTCCTTTA
>CAUYRT010068202.1:0-89382 GCA_963574885.1 Lepilemur ruficaudatus | reverse complement strand
TATGTTTTTACTTTAGCTCCCTCTTTCTTTGAAATAAATATTATAACATGTTCTACGTTGAAATCCTACTGACATACGCTTCGTTTTAAAAGATTTTCCACTGGTGGGCATTGTGGAGGGGTGGGACATGCTTGAAAAGCAGTTGGGGAGTGGATTTAGGGGTCTCAATAGGGGAAAGTAATTCCTCTAAAACTGATTTATGTAATTAACTGTACACCTCGGTAAATTCACTGAAAATCATTTAATTGTACACTTAAAATGGAGTAAACGCATGATACGTAAAGTATACTTCAATAAAAAAATAAAAAAATAAAAGATTTTCCACAAAATCCAATTTGTGATATTTCATTCAAATAAATCACATATGACAGGTGCTATAAAAAATAGTTGAACAACTGTAAGTTAATGATATCTTAACTGATTTTTCTATGTCTTCTACTTCAAATGCATTTTATCTTATGGCAAATACACTATTTTTAACTTGCCCTCTTACGGATAAAGCCAGTGTTAGTATCCTTCCTCTTTTCAAGTTTTTTTAAGAATCATATTTCATAAATGCAAAAACTACTTAAATAACAAACATATAAAGACCGAACTGATTGCATGTTAAGCAAGTAAGTCATGAAAACATTCATTTTGCTTACATTTGAAGAAATTACGGTTTTAGTCAATAATGAACAAAGCAATGTTGTTTCTATTTGCATTGCAGATCATTTTTCATCGGTACTAGAATATGCCTCTATACTAAACATTCAGTGAAAAAAAAATTGTGGATTACATTCTAATCAGTCTTTCAAACTTCACCAAAAAGTTTGAGGGAGAAGCAAACTGTGAAAAGCAAAGATCCTGAAGACACTAGCTTCCGAAACTTCACATGCTTCAGTGTACCCCTCCGGGCAAGTCTTACCACTGCAGCGTGAGCTGTGTCTGCTTCTTTTTATCCTTCATAATCTGCGTGATGGTTTTCTTCTGAGACAGGTGTTGATCTGCTTTGGTTTTGCTGTCGTGATTGTCCGCATCCTCTTCTTCAGAGGAAAAGTTACCATCGTGCAAATGCATTTCTGATTGCCAGTTGAAGGGAAGATAAAGACAAACAGAATATAAAAATTACCTTAGTAGCTTCTTAGTGTACCTTCACTTCAAAGGTGTAGGCTACTGGGGGGGGGAGGGGGGAAAGAGAGCAGTGCAAAAGCCCTTAGAGTTAACCTCCAGTTGACATTTTCCTGAGGAAATACGAAGATTTGGAGAGAACACTCTATACACCCTGTATGTATGTTTAGGATGTGTTCTTTTTATTATTGGATGCCCTTCTTAGAATACCACGTCGTCCCAATCACACCGCGGGACGGGGCAGACACTCACCTGATTTAACTCCCACCCGCAGCTCCGGGGCTTCCCCTCTCTCCCCGCTGCCCTGCTCGCCCCCGGGCTGCGCCTCAGCCGCCAGGTACGCTCTTTCCTCCGGACAGACCAGCAAGCCCTTGCCCAGGAGCTGCACACAACAGTCTTCCCGGATTTCAGGGGACAGTCGGGGCGAAGGCTGCGCCTTCAGGAAGGTGTCTTCCAGCTCCGGGACCTTGGCCATCCTCCTGGCCGCCGAGACCTCGGCAACCTCCGCGCGCCGGCTCCTCCGCGGAGCCCCGAGACCGGGGCGGGGCAGGGCGGGGCGGGGCCGGGACCTGCGGCCGCAGGGGTGGGGGAGGAGGCCACCCGCTCCAGAGTCGTCAGGCGTAGCGGAGACGACGCGGTGCACAGGTACAGCTTAGACCGCCCGGCCCGAGGTGGGCCGAGACACGTCTGCGTTCTCCACCTGTCTGTGGTCCAGGCAGATGCTCCCCTCGGGACTCACTCGCTCTCCTGCGCCCGTCACGTCCAGGCAACGCAGTCCGGTTCCCGCACCCCTTCCGCCCCCTTCCTCCCTTTCTCTCATTTTGCGCTGGGCCGAGGACAGTTTTCGCACCCGAAGCTCCCCGAAAGATCGAGAAAGTTTCACTCTCCTCTGTGGGAGAGAAAGCGGCTCCAACTATCCCCATACCTACTCTCAGGAGACAGAAATGAGGCACCTGGCGGGACAGCCTCGACTCTGCACTCCAGGGACAGGGAAAAGAGTACTCCAGAATACTGCTCGGTCTTTGCACAGCATGGGCCTGGTTTTTATTCCCAGAATAATCTGAGGAATTGGCGAGGGCTCTTCTCAGTGGCTTGAGGAAAGATGCCATCTCATCACACACTGGTCTGCTCGCGGGCACACACGGCTTGGACTCCTGGGCTTTGCAGCCTTTGAGGTTCTGGCTCCGAACTTGGAGGAAAGATCCACTCCCTCCCATTTATAGTATTTTGTAACTTAAACGCGTCCCTGGTGATTCCTCGTCTCTTATGCCTAGCGATAGTACAATGGACGTTCGCTTAAATGAAAAATGAAATTGCAATAATTCTCCAATCAAAAATGGCAAGAGAGTCACGTGTAGGGGAAGAACAACAATCTGTGCTTTCTTTAAGCAGGAGCAGGCGGTGAAGACTTGGAGTTGGTGGTACCTGACTGCTACATCGTCTTCCCTTCCTTCCATCCTTTGTTCTCTTGACAGATACGCCCTGTGCCTTTATGTGCCTGGTACCTTCCAGGAAAAACTGTAATTCTCATTGCCTCATCACAGTCTACAAGCTGTCATCCTCTCGGAGCATTAGAGAAAGAAATCACCCTTGAACTGTAATTTAATATTAAACTACATTATTACAGCGAGGTTTAGCATAGAAAAAACAAAATGGACCCAAGGTGGTGGGTGGCTGAAGGTTGAATTATTGGAAGGAGTCTAAGTAATACAGCCTGAGAAGCTGAAATTATAGGTGTGTTGGAATCTCTCCCACTTTTTAGTACCACTCCTTGGGGAAGGCATCAACTGTCAAAGGTTTTTTCTCACATTCATTCTGCTCAGATCCCCTTGGATTCTGTTCACATTTTCTGAGCACCTGTCCCTCAGTCTTTACCTTCCCTCCTGTGTGTTTCCAGTGTCCAGCCCCAAGACCACCACTTGAGAGAATCTGAGCCTGAGACTCTTTGGAGGAACTGCCCCTGGCTCCTAGACCACCATCGCCCATAGGCAGAGAGAGCCTAAGGACCTGTATGTTTATATACCCCCCCCCTCGGTAGCTCTTAGCCAATGACTGGTGGTTAGGGACCTTAACCTCTTGGTGGATAAATCTGAGGTCCAGTTTACAACCCAGAGCCCTTGTGTGGGAGCAGATTGAAGCCATCGTCCACCAGAACATCCAGAAATCCTACTCTTGTTTGGCTTCCTCCCCTTCTTTGTACTGCTACTCCTACTCCTTTACCATATATATTTTTTTATTTTGTTGTCCTTATTGCATGTAGGATAATAGAGATGGGATGGGGAATGGAGAATGAAGAGGAGAGAGAAAGAAAAGGAACGGTCAAGAAATGGCTGAGAAGATTGGGGGAGGGAATTTTTTTAAAAAAGGAATATAAAATAAGATATATCCAGTTGGTTAGAATTTAGGAGACCAAGTTGATGGGTCCGAATTTCCATGTGACCAGAACTGTTTTTTTTTTTTTAATTTCTTCCCATAACTGCAAATCAATGTAAAAGATAAATTAATGTGGGGAAAATCCAGGAAAGGGATTTTCTAGGAAGCTATACCTAAATTCCAGTTAGGCAGTGAACAGGGCCAGGAAGGGAGTTATGTGGTTGGAAATGGGCTGAGTAGCAGGTGCTAATGTTATTTAAAGGAAGAATCAGTATCACTTGGGTAACAAATGGGGAGGTCTTGCATGGAAAGGAAAAGTTACTTCCCAGATTGCAATCTTTAGAAAGTATCAAGAAAAAGAAGTGCTTTCTATGTACATAATTTCTCACCTAGTTGCTTTGACTCTACACCAAAAGTCACTGACAAACACAGTTACAAAATAATTTCACTACTTTTACCACCATCATTCCAAAGACAGACATGTCTCTTAAGCCCAAGATAGGAACTTCAGCTTGAATTAGGGTTTGAAGGTAACAGTTCAACTGTGAACCAGAAGTGTCTTAAATGAGAGTGTGTGCTGCTGAAACCCATTCAGGTATCTAGACAATTCATTAGATTTTCCTTAGGGCTATGATGAGATACTCTTCTTCACTTGTAACTCTCCATACAATAAACCCTAATGAATGACTGATTTTAATGTGTTCATTTCTTATTTTATTTTATTTTTTTTTTGAGACAGAGTCTCACTCTGTTGCCCCGGCTAGGGTGAGTGTCGTGGCGTCAGCCTAGCTCATAGCAACCTCAAACTCCTGGGCTCAAGCAATCCTTCTGCCTCAGCCTCCCAAGTAGCTGGGACCACAGGCATGCGCTACCACGCCCAACTAATTTTTTCTATATGTTTTTAGTTGGCCAATTAATTTCTTTCTATTTATAGTAGAGACGGGGTCTCGCTCTTGCTCAGGCTGGTCTTGAACTCCTGACCTTGAGAGATCCACCCGCCTCGGCCACCCAAAGTGCTAGGATTACAGGTGTGAGCCACAGCGCCCGGCCAGCAAGGAAGGTTTTAAGCAGGTGAGTGACATGATTTGGGGCTTAGAAATCCAGCGCTGGCAGCTTTGTGAAAGATTGAGGGAGGCAAGACTGGAGCAAGGGAAATGTAATTAATGGTGGTGATGGGATGGGGCGGAATTGGCTGAATCATCTAGACACCTGCACGTTGCATTTCTCTAAAAGAAATACTGATAGTGCCATCACCTGTTAGAGGAGGCAGATGGAAACTGCTACTCTGGACCTAAACTATTACAAGAGGGAGGAATTGCTTGGCAAGTAGAAATAATAGGACTAGTGGGAGAAAAGGTCCATGAAATTCTAGAGCTCATGGCAATCAAATCTTTAAGGAGGTGTATGTTAAGTAATTCAGAGAATAGACATTATGCCGTGTCATGAGACTGGGAGGAAGAAGGCTTGAGAGACCTGGAAAGCTAAAATGCAGTTTGGGGAAAGGATCCTAACAGGAAAGAAAGGAGGAGGTGCCTGAAGAAGCTGGTATGATTGCACTGAAAGCTGTCTAAGCTCACTTTCCGAAAGGGCACAGACAAGAGGGGCATTTGTGAGGTGAACAGATGAGGGTAGCACAGGCTTTTAAGAACAGTGTTAGGAAGGCTAGTGTGATTAAAAGCCAAGATTGTAAAAATGCAACAAGAAAGGGTTTTTAACGTTACGTGGGAGTATGAAGAACAAGGAAGTCTTCTGCTTGGGCTGGATGGTGCAATACCGGATTTATTCATTCAGTGCTCAGTTATCTTCTGTGTGCCTGCTATGGGCTTTATAGGCAAAGGGGAAGTGGAATGCTTAAATTCTTATTTTCTTTTGCCTTTGGCAAAAAGGATGGTTTTTCAAAACAAATAGAATGACGTGAAGTTGCCAAGAAAAGCCCTCACTAGGTAGAGGTTTTTGGTAGGTCACTTGGCTCCTATTGCTTGGTTGAATTACATTCCTTGGTCCTGAAGGAGCTTGCTCATGACGTCACTGTTAGTGACCTTTGAGGATTTGAGAAGAAAGGAAAACATGCTGAAAGCAGATGGGCAAATTAACTTTCAATAAAGGGCAGGTGTGTTTTGCAAATCGTAAATTACCTTGAGGTCAAATTCAGGCAAGATTCTAGAGGCTTTTTATTGTAGTTTTTGTGAAAAGTGTGGTTTTTGCTTCAGATCCCAATTTTGCCAGTTTTTAAATGAACTTAGGAAATGACAATCTTTAAGTCTGACTTTCTTCATCTATAAAATGAAGTGTAATAGTACCCATTTAATAGTGAATTTAGAGGATTGAATGAGATATACATACATATATATATATATATATAAAAGTTCTAGTACAGGATCTGGTCCATTCAATAAGTGGTAGCTGTTGAAGACCCATGGGACTTTCCAGATGTAAATTTATTCCATTTATTAATGGAAGTTTAGTAGGTGTGGTGGCAGACACCTGTAGTCTCAACTACTCCAGAGGCTGAGACAGGAGGATCACTTGAGCCCAGTTCAGGGCTTGTAGTGCCCTATGATCACGCTTATCAATAGCCACTTCACTCCAGCCTGGGCAACAGATGGAGACCCTGTATTTAAATGAAAGAATGAATGAATGGAAGTTTGAACACTTTAAAGAAATGATGAGCCGTCATGAATTTACATCTGGAAAGGCCCATGGGACTTTGGCCTGTTGAGGTTCTTTCATTTGATGCTTTTCAAATTAACATAGAACATATTTGTCAAAACAGTGGAAACAATATAAATGTACATACCTCTCTCCAAATGTTAAGTGGCATCGTCATAGCTCACTGTAGCCTCAAATTCCTGGGTTCAAGCAAACATCCTGCCTCAGCCTCCTCGAGTGCTAGGGATTACAGGTGTGAGCCACCACGCCTGGCCTAGTTTTTTAAATCAATTATGTAGTCTTCTATTTCTTTTATTAGAAATAGCTGATGAATGTTTTTTCAGCATCTTTGGATAGGATTGTTAGTAATGAATATAGAGAAGTTCGCGTTTAGTCAACTGTCAGATTGTGTTACAACCTAAATGCTATTATTAGTTAGTCAGGAAGGAGAGTGATCGCTGCTGTTAATAAAGGTTTTGGAGAGTAGTTGGTACTTAAGATAATTTGACTGATTTGATTCTTGCCCTTCCTTGCTTTTCATTTTAGTAAATACAGAGATAAATCATGAAATGCCCAAAGGGCATGTTAGGGAAAGACAATTGCTAAACCTGGTTATGTCAACACTTCTCAAACTTTTTGGGTCTCTGGATCCCTTTACATTTCTAAGAAGTGGAAGACCCTCAAAGAGCTTTTGTTTATGTGGGTTACATCTACTGATGTTTACAAATTTAGAAGTTAAAACTGAGATAGTATTTTTAAAGCTTATTATTTAAAAGTAACCATAATAAATCCATTACATGTTTATGTAAATATTTTGATTTTGAAAACAAAAACTATTTAGTGAGAAGAATGACATTGTTTTCCATTTTTACCAGTCTCTTTAAAGTTTGTCTAAATAGAAGTTGGCATGGATTCCCACATCTGCTTCTGCATTCACTCTATTGCAATATCACGGGTCACATAGCCTCAGGAAAACTTATCTATGTTTTTAGGAGACAATTAAAGTAAAAAACGCATCTTAGTATGATAATGAAAATAGGTGCGACCTCATGGAGCCCCTGAAAGGGCATCAGTTCCTCTCTTCCCTTTGCCAGTCACTGCTATATGCTGTTCATGACTTCTGTGATCCTTGGTATTTGGAACATGTTCCATTAACACTTTGCTTTGCTTTGTTGCAGAGTCCTTTGGGCAGAACTATCCAGAGGTAAGAGTATAGTTTTCTTGTGACTTTTAGGAACATGGTAACTACTTGTGGTTTGTTAGTATGGAAAATGCTTTTTGGTCCTTGTTTTTTGACAAAGAAACATTAAGTGTGATAATGTATCTTTTGTCATGATGAGGAACTAAATGTAGTTTTGATTGGGGAGAAATAGAGATATTGGCAGTATTGGCTGGAAATCTTACCATAATGTTGTAATCTTACAGTTCATTTTCCTTTAAATTAAAAAAAAAAAAACAAACTTCAGTTGAAGGTTTTTCCACAGACAGCACCATTACCTGTACATGTTTTTTTTCCTGTGTGCTGCTTTTCTAGTTTTGATCATGTTTTTACTGTAATAATATGTATGCTGTAAGTGTACTTTCTTCTTCTTTTTTTTTTTTAGACAGAGTCTTGCTCTGTCACCAGGCTAGAGTGCCATGGTGTCGGTCTAACTCACAGCAACCTCAAATTCCTGGGCTTAAGCAATCCTCCTGCCTCAGCCTCCTGAGTAGCTGGGACTATTGGCATGCACTACCATGACTGGCTGATTTTTTTCTATTTTTAGTTGCCCCGCTAATTTTTTCTTCTATTTTTAGTAGAGACATGGTCTTGCCTTGCTTATGCTGGTCTCAAACTCCTGACCTCAAGTGATCCTCCTGCCTCAGCCTCCCAGTGTGCTAGGATTACAGGTGTGAGCCTCCATGCCTAACCTGTACTTTCTTAAGTGTAAAAGTATTTTATAACACTTGACTATGTTTTAGTATAGTCATTGTGTTTATTTAAAACGGCTTGATGTTGTTATAAAATAATTTGATTTCCCTAATGCTACCCATATAGGCTATTCCAGGGTTTTTTGTTTTAAATACTTTTTCTTGGAATAAATTCTCTGAACTGTGCTTACGGGGTTAATAGGTATGACTCTTTTAATGACTTCTGTTACATTTATTTTGCCTATTTGCCCTCCAGAAAGTTTGTACAAAGTGATAGTGGTAATGTAAAGGGGTTGATCACATATGTTTCCAAAAATCTATGATTGGCTTTTATAAATATTTCTTCATTTTAGCTATTTTAATAGGTATAAGAAGTTATTTTAATAGGTATAATAATCTACCGCATCTACCACATGGAGATTATTGTGATATACATTATAATTTAAATTCAATAGCAGTCTCCTAAATGATAGAGAAATTTCAGGAAATAATTTGGCTGCCTGGCTATTATTGTCTGTATTCTTATATTTGTTTTAATTTTTAGGAGGCTGATGGAACTTTGGATTGTATCAGCATGGCCCTGACTTGCACCTTTAACAGGTGGGGCACACTGCTTGCGGTTGGCTGTAATGATGGCCGGATTGTCATCTGGGATTTCTTGACAAGGGGCATTGCTAAAATAATTAGCGCACACATCCATCCAGTCTGTTCTTTATGGTAAGGAATTTTTAAATTAATGTGTTAAATATGAAGGGAATGAATGTTGACTGTATTTGCCAATCTCAAGGTAGACATTTTAATATTTAGAGTTTTAAATATCCAGCCATTAGTAATATAGTTTCTCAGAGTTTATGTAGACCCTGAACCTGTGCTGTCCCTGAAGCACCTTTGTGGGGAGAAATTCATTGTAATATGGATCTCTGTCAGGCTCCGTCTGAGAATATCTCAATACTGAAATGAAATATTGCAGCTGTACTATAATTGTGATATTTACCTTTCATTTCAAGTAAAAAGTCTTGGTTAGGACAGAAGCTTGAAAGTCATCTAGTCTAACTTTGTCTGAGTCACTGAATTCCACAATTTTAGTGATTGCAAGCCTGCCTGTTCCTTCAGTGAAATACAGTTATTAAGGCTTTCTATCAAATAGAGAAATAGCTGAAGTCTGCCGTTACATAAATTCCCATTGATTTTACTCTTATTCTCTGAAACTATTTGCTTCAGAAAATTTTATTTTGGGGCAGCATTTTTTTAAAAAATGAATTTGGGGCTGACAAAAAGCCCCTAGTCAGATTAAGCATAATTAAATTGTAACTATTTCCTTTTGTCTGAATGGAAGCAGTAGTGTATTACAAAACACAGAATGAGAGGTGGTGTGAATCCCAGTCTAGTTTTAGCCACTAACATACTGGTGGCTTGGGCCAAAACTTTAATATGCAAAATCAGAGCACTGGCATAGATGATTTCTCAGGTTCCTTCCAGCTCCTTTGTGTTTCTTTTTGTGTATTCTTGCAGTAAAGATTTAAACAGCTTTAAGAAATATATATAATTTACATAACATAAAATTCACACAGTTAAAATGTACAATTCATGGGTTTTTATATATTCAGAGTTGTGCAACCATCATCACAGTGTAATTTTAGAGTGCCTACCTATTAAAAATGTATGGCCAGGTGCTAGTGGCTCATGCCTGTAATCCTAGGACTTTGGGAGGCTGAGGTGTGAGGATTACTTGAGATCAGGAGTTTGAGACCAGCCTAAGCAAAAGCGAGACTCCATCTCTACTATAAGTAGAAAAAATTAGCTAGGCATGGTGGCATGTGCCTGTAGTCCCAGCTACTCTGGAGGCTGAGGCAGGAGGATTGCTTGAGCCCAGGATTGTTTGAGGTTGTAGTGAGCTATAATGATGCCACTGCACTCTAGCCAGTACGATAGAATGACACTCTGTCTCAAAAAAAAAAAACAACAAAAAAACACACAAACTGTGTGTATCCGTTTTTATTATAAAGTTATATACTAATCATTTTAGAAAATCATGGAAAATAAAAATAGAGATAACTGATATTTTCCATAATCTTACTACCTAGATGTTAATACTATAAATATTTTGATAAGTTTCTGTAGTTTTTTAAAGCATAGTTTGTGACGGTGCTATATTCTTTTATATTGTGCTTTTTTCCTTCCTAACACTGTCTAGACATTTTTCTGCTTGGGTGACCTTTATAAACTCTTTTTATGGCTACATATCTTCTGATAAATAAACCATAATTTACTTAACCATATTATTTTTCTTCTGTTACATAATATTTAGTGAACATCTTTGTGCATAAAGTTTTTCTCCCATATATTCATTTGTTCAGCAACTGTTGGATGTGAATTACATTCATGGTACTGTGTTGGGCACTTGTGACACAAAAGCAGATGAGAAATTCTTGATTATTAGGGTGAGGTGGGTGTGTGTACAGATACATGTAATAAAGCTTTGTAGATCTTATATGAGAACTATGTTTGCGATTTAGTGGAGGTAAAGGTACAAAGAAGGAAGTGATTAGTTGTATCAGAGGGCAGAAAAGGCTTCGTAGATGAGATAATTTCTAACCTCAAACTTGCAAGATGAGTAGTTGTTTGCCATGTGTATTCCAGGTCGAGGGCACTGTACAGGCAGGGGCATATCAGCTTGAAACAGTATGGTAAGATGGGGAACTACAGCTATTTCAAGGTAGCTGGATTGTGGTGTGGGAGATAATGATATGGCAAGAGCCAAGGTGAGCTAAGATCCCCGTGGAGAACCTTCATATTCATGAATTTGAACCTTGCTTTGTATGTACTGTGAAGTTTATTAAAAGATTTTGGTGGGAAAATGACATGATGAGCTTTTATTTTTTTTTTTTAGAGGCAAGTCTTGCTCTGTTGCCCAGACTGGAGTGCGGGCAGTGGTTCACTGCAGCCTGGAACTCATGGGCTCAAGCGATCCTCCTGCCTCAGCCTCCCAAACCGCTAGGATTACAGGCATGAGCCACTGTGCTCTGCTTGAGTTTTTATTTTAGAAAGATCTTTAGAGCAACACAGGATAAAAGAGATTGAAGGGGACTGTGAATGAAGCTAGGAGAACTGCTGCGGTCTAGGCTAGAGATGATGAGAATTGCAGTAGGATTGGAGCCAAGTGAAACAAATAAATGGTAGAAAAAGAGGACTTAGTTATTAATTAGATTAGAGGTATGAGTGAATTGGAAAAGTAAAATTGATTCTCAGGTTTTTGGCTTGGATGAAGATATTCATTAATGTAAGATTTGAGGGGAAAGTAGTGAGTAGTGAGTAATGAGATCATAGTTGTATGTCTCCTATTATATTTATGGTATTTTATTACAAATAATTGTTTTATGAGCATCTTCCCTATAAGATGGTAAGTGCAGTGAGTATCTGAACCTTGTCTGCCATTTTACTGCCACATTCCCAGCTTCTAGCATCTACCTGGTACCTAGTAAGCATTTGGATGTTTGTTGGATGATTGGGGGTGTCTTGGTGGAGATGCACAGCAGGCATGTGATCTATGATTTTTCATTGCAGTAGACTTCCAGAAGTATGTTATTAGGTGATCAAAGAGTACGAACAGTGAGAGGTTTTTTTCTCTCCTGCTCCAATGTTTTTGACTTTTTAAAATCATAAAACCTATACTTGATTTTTAAACACTTTAAAAAAAAATCAATTATAAATATGCAAAGTAAAAAGTGAAAGTCCTTTGTCTACTTCTTGGAGTAACCACTGTTAAAGAGTATAGAATATATCTTATCTATAAGATATAGTTATATCTTTTTCTCTCTGCATAGGACAACATAAATACATATATCCACATATGTTTTTAAACAAAAATGGAGCCATACCATATATTTTGTTCTGTAGCTTGCTTTTCCACTTAACATGTAGTGGATCTTCTTTTCTTCTGTGTCTCATTATTTTAAATAATTGTCTATATAGTATTGCATAGTATACATGCATCGTAATTACTTAACAATTCCCTAATTTTTTTTTTTTTTTGAGACAGAGTATCACTCTGTCACCCGGGCTAGAGTGCAGTGGCGTCATCATAGCTCACAGCAACCTCAAACTCCTGGACTCAAGTGATTCTCCTGCCTCAGCCTCCCGAGTAGCTGGAACTACAGGTGTGCGCCACCAGGCCTGGCTAATTTTTCGATTTTTTGTAGAGGTGGGGTCTTGCTTTTGCTCAGGCTGGTCTCAAACTCCTGGCCTCAAGCAGTCCTTTCACTTCAGCCTCCCAGAGTGCTAGGATTACAGGCATGAGCCACCGTATGAGGCCTAGAATATATGTTTATGTATTATATTAATCTTTGTGTAACATTTGAACGTATTAGCAACTAAGGAAGTTTCTCCAAGAGAAGTTTTTATAAGTATGATAGCTGTCATCAACTGTTAGAGAGCTGATTCTGTGTGGAAGACAGAAAAATATGGCCCAGGAATAGAAACAAAACTAGTAGGTAGTGAACCAAAGTTACAAGGAAATGAATGTTTACTCAGAGTAAAGAACTCTCAAGCAGAGGTGCTACAGATGGGATAGATGGTCCAGGAAAGACCTTCAGTGGGACTGTCCCTACTTAGGGGACAGGGACAGTCCTCCTTTTTGAGGATGCTACAGAAGAAATTTAGACCCTGAGTGGAGGCCATGGATAGAACTTAAATGATTTTTAAGACTCTTAGTAAAGACCCATCTGTCTTTGGGAAAGAAATAGAATTTTCAGATGTGAGAAAGTATGGTAATCCCTAATTCTTGAGCTTACGGAGTTTGGAATTGAGGAATAAATATTTTTAAATGAGAGGAACCTCTCTTAGTTTTTACTTCTGTTTATAACTTAATTTTTAAAATCAGATTTCCCTCCATTATAACAGAAATACAAGCGTACTGTAAAAGAAAAAAATATATAATATTGTAGAAGCATTTAAAGGGAAAATGGAATCATAGCAAACATTTTGTTCTGTAGTCAAATTGTGCTTTCAAAGGCTTATAAAAATAGCAACGGAACCTGTCCCTTGTTTCTCCTCACTCTCAATCTTGTGCCATTCCCAGTGGAGATCTGTTTTGGGAGACTGTTTCTTCTGATACTTATCCTCACATTTCTGAAAAACATATATGTTGCTTTTTCTTGGTTATTTCAGAAATTAATTATAGGCTTCCTGTTACAGTGTATTTGAATTTTAACCCAACCTCTTACCCTCCCCCCATCTGTTGAAATTGGGTGAGCTGCTGGCTTTTTTGTGGTGAACTCTCATGTTTTAACATCTTTAGGCCTCTTCTTGGGGGTTCACATTCTCTGGAAGGTTCCTTTAATTGCCTTTCTTAAGGGAAATCCTACTATATGTGTCCTAGAGCTGGTGGGAGAGAGGTATCAGAGTCCTTTTGTGTTCAGACTTGAACTTAATCCTCCATACCCACTTCGTCAGCTTGTCCCTGCCTCCTTCTGTCCCTGGAGTCTGGGAGTATATCTTATCTTTGATACAAACAATTATTAATATTCTCTGAGCACTTATTATGTGCCATGCATTGGGCTAAGAGTTTTATATGTACTAACTTTAATTCTCTGCAGGTAGATGAGGAATTAGAAGCTCATAAAGGTTATATAACTTCTGTAAGATCATACAGCTATAAGGTAGTAATGTCTAGGCTTTAGCAAAACTCTGACTTTTGAGCCATGTTCTTAACCATGGAGATTATATTGCCTGCTAAGTTCCTTAGTAGCGACTCTTCTTCCTTTCAAAATTTGTATAAATATTGGTATTGGGTTTCTTTTTATATTTGTTCCCTCTGTTTTTTGTATCTGTTTCTTACCTTCCTGTGGGTTACTGGAACAAGTTTTTAGAATTCCATTTTAATTTATCTATGATGTTTTTGAGTTTATTTCTTTGAATAACTTTTTAGTGGTTACTAGGTATTACATCACATATCCATAATTTATCATAGCCTGCTGTTGTTGACATTTTACCAGTTCAAGTGAGGTATAGAAACTTTACCTTTCTTCTGTCGCCTTGTTCTCCCTTGTGTATAATTATCTTAAATATTCCTTCTACATTCATTGAGACCCACATAAAACAGTGTTACATGTTCCCTTTAAATGTCAAAACTCAAAAAGAGAAAAAAGCATTTTATTTACCCGCATTTTTATATTCTTTTTCATTGTTCTTTCTTCCTTCCTGATGTTCTAAGATTCCTTCTTTTATCTTTTCCTTTCCATTTAGAGAATTTTATTTAGTTGTTTTAGGGGTATATCTGCTGGCAACAAATGTCTTGATTTATCCCTTTGTTCCTAGGTTGACAGTTCTTTTCTTTCAGCACTTGAAAAATGTGCTGCTTCATTCTGGCCTCCGTGGTTTCTGATGAGAAATCCATTGTCATTTGAATTGTTGTTCCCCTATGGGAAAGGTGTTATTTTTTCTCTTGCTGCTTTCAAGATTTTTTCTTTGTCTTTAGTTTTCAGAAGTTTGTCTATATGTCTTGGAGTGGATTTCTTTGGGCTCATCCTGTTTTGGTGTTTACTCAGCTTCTTAAATCTGTAGGTTTTATATCTGTTGCCAAATTTGGGGAAATTTCAGCCTCTATTTCTTCAAATACATTTAAACCTCAGTCTCTTTGTTCTCTACTTCCAGGCCTCTGATGCTGTGGATATTAGTTGCTTTTGTTTTAGTTCCATAGGTCTCTGAAGCTTTGTTCTTCTTCTTTTTTTTTTTTTTAAGTTTATTTTCTATTGTTTAGATTGGGTAATTTTTATTGTTCTATCTTCTAGTTCACTGATTCTTTTCTCTTTTTTTTCCATTGGCTGCTCAATTCATCTATTGAGTTTTCTTTATTTCGGTTATATTTTTCAGTTCCAAAATTCCCATTTGGTGCATTATTCTGTTTCTTTGGTGAGACTGTTTTTCTTTTTCATCTGTTTCAGGCATGTTCATAATATGTGATTGAATCATTTTAATGATGGCTGCATTAAAATTCTTGTCAGATAATTGTAACATCTATGTCTTCTCTACATTAATATCTATTGATTGTCTTTTCTTATTCAGTTCAAGATTTTCCTTGTTCTTGAGTTGTGACAAGTGGTTTTCAGTTGAAACCTGCTGAGCTTGTGAGTTATTGTTAAGAGACTGTAGTTTTTTTTTAAGAGACAGGGTCTCACGTTGTCACGCAGGGTGAAGTGCAGTGGCTCATAGCTGCTCAACGCAGCCTCAAACTTCTGGACTCAAGTGATTCTCCTGCCTCAGCCTCCCAAGTAGCTGGGACTGTAGGTATGTGCAACCATGCCCAGCTAATTTTAAAAATTTATTGTTTTGTAGAGATGGGGTCTAGCTGTGTTGTGCTCAGGCTGATCTTGAACTCGTGGGCTCAGTGATACTCCTCCCTTGGGCTCTCAAAGTGCTGGGATTATAGGCATGAGCCACCATGCCTAGCCCATGAATCTCTGTTATTTCACTGAACACTTGTAGTATTAACTTGAAATACTAAGAGCTTCCATTATTAGATATCAAAACATCATGAAAACATTCTTATTTATTGCTTAATTGGGAAAGCTTGTTGTGGATTTGAGTATATGTTAAGAAAAAAACAGCAAACATTGCTGACCTGTGCAATTAGGACAATGTGTGTGACTCATACACTTTATCTGTAAGAGTGGTATGATGTACTTTAACTTAGACTATGTACTAAATTACCCCTTTTCCTCCCCAGCTGGAGTCGAGATGGTCATAAGCTCGTGAGTGCTTCCACTGATAACATAGTGTCACAGTGGGACGTTCTTTCAGGCGACTGCGACCAGAGGTTTCGATTCCCTTCACCCATCTTAAAAGTCCAGTATCATCCACGAGATCAGTATGTTTAAGCAATTCCTTCCTGGGGTGGGGTCTAATTCTATAAGGATTAGGTTTGGGCTTATGGTAATTTTAAGGTTTTAGGAGGTAAACACATATCTCTTCAAAGCTTCTACATAAAATCTTTCTGTCTAGGTTGGCTCTACTGGATACATTTAAGGAGAGTGTTACTGTATTATGTAATTTAAAACTGGCCAATATTAAGACTTTGGAAATGGCAAAGGTGGGAATAAATATAATCACCTGGGGCTTTTCCCCCTTTAACTATTTGGATTTCTTTAGGAGGGGGAAACAGTCCAATATTAAAGCTACATTTAAGAAAATGAGTTACTTACTATTCCATCACCCAGACATAACTGTTTTCATTTCCCTGAATTCTCTTTCAAGTTCTCTTTAAGTATAAAGCTTATTATATAGTGCTTATGTCTCAATACGTATTAAATGCACACAAATAGGTGTTTTTATATAGTGGCAATCAATATTTTGCCTTTTCACTTTATTTTGTATTTTACTAGTTTGCTGTATCTTCATATTTATTTTGGATGATTATATTTTATTTGTTGAAGTAGCATGTCATAATTTTACTGTCTTTTCCTTGTTATTAGACATTTGGAAATTATGTTTTGACTATTTCAAATTTGCTTGGGCTGGAGAGTTGATGAGCGTTGTGGACAGGGATCAGGGAATCAGCCTGCTGGTGCCAAAGCAACAGCCAATGTACTGTTCATATTTTTAAACAGGAACAAGGTTCTCGTGTGTCCCATGAAATCTGCTCCTGTCATGTTGACCCTTTCAGATTCCAAACATGTTGTTCTGCCGGTAGACGATGACTCCGATTTGAACGTGGTGGCATCTTTTGATAGGCGAGGGGAATATATTTATACGGGAAATGCAAAAGGCAAGGTAAGCCTTGAAGCGTACAAGTTGGTAAAATAAGGATCAGGCATCTTGTACATTGGCTTGTTTCATGTCTCCTTGTTTTGAAATTTCTTTTATTCCTGGACAAAGCATGACTTCTGCCTCTAGCGAATATAGGCTATTTTTCTCCCGTGGCTTAATAATAATTTCTATTTTTTGAATTTAGAGTGGTCAGAGATTATTTGA
Organism: Lepilemur ruficaudatus; assembly: GCA_963574885.1. Lineage (NCBI taxonomy): Eukaryota > Metazoa > Chordata > Mammalia > Primates > Lepilemuridae > Lepilemur > Lepilemur ruficaudatus. The sequence continues at coordinate 72,372 of CAUYRT010068202.1, read as the reverse complement.
CCTAGAAAAGGGTGGAAGAGCCTTAACTAGATGCTAATAATGAAGGGCCATTACTAAATTATATAATTGAAAAGTCATGTTATCAACTGGAACACTGCTGATGAAAATAAATGTCTTAATATCTGGTTTTATGAAATATTATATAATTCAGACCAGCTTAACCTCTAGAACTGGGACTTTATTATCCTTTCTTTTTTTGTGTTAAAATACACATATCATAAAATTTTCCATTTCAACCGTTTTTAGGTATACAGTTCAGTGGTATTAAGTACATTTACATTTCGCCGTGATCACCATCATCCATCCACAGAACTCTTTTCCTCTTGTAAAACTGAAACTCAGTACTCATTGAACAATTAATTTCCCGATCCCTGCTATTCCCTAGTCCCTGGCAACCACCATTCTATTTTCTACCTGTATGAATTTGACTACTACGGTACCTTAGACAAGTGGAATCATACAGAATTTGTCCTTTTTGACTGGCTTATTTCACTTAGCATAATGTCCTCAACGTTCATCCGTGTCATATCACGTTTCAGAATTTTATTCCTTTTCAAGGCTCAATAACATTCCATTGTATGTATATACCACATTTTCTCTCTTCCTCTGTCAAAGTATACTTGGTTATTATGAATAATCCTAAACATTTTAATATATATAATAAATATTAAATATATAATATTATAATGTAATCCTCTACTTTTTGGCTATTGCAAATAATCCTAAACATTATATTTAAGAATTGTTTAAAACTTTGTCCTTTATTTCAAGAGACAAAAAGGAAATACTAGTTAATCAGGTTGAATACATGGGAATAGAAATGTTTATATTTTTATACCCAGTCTCTGCCTAATTTAGAAACAAAAGCCAGATCTCATTATTAATTATCAGAATACTTACTTTTCTCTCTCTCTCTCTTTTTCAAACTTTAGATTTTGGTCCTAAAAACCGATTCTCAGGATCTTGTTGCTTCCTTCAGAGTAACAACTGGAACAAGCAATACCACGGCCATTAAATCAATTGAATTTGCCCGGAAAGGGAGGTGAGCGGGATCTTATCTTTCCAGGGACAGTTTTCTTTCTTTTTTTTTAAAGTAATGATCTCACCAGGGACAGTTTTAAAAGTCAGTAGAATGCAAAAATGCATTGAGATTTGCAGTTTTTGTGTATAAGGTGAGTGGTGCTTAGAACCAAAATGCCTGGCACATAGTAAGCACTAGATAAAGATTAGCTATTATTATAATCAGAACTGATGTCATAAAATTCACATTGTAACTGAACATGCATTTACATAAAACCTATTCTTAATTTTGTGTGTTATTCTAATAAGTTTGGTTACCCAGTTAGAAGTAGATATATCAACAGAAATAGGAAGAGGTAATAGTTATCCTATTTTGGTTAGGAACACCCATACATAAAGGACATTCATGTTCAGAATGGCACGGTGGTTCATGCCTATAATTCTAGCACTTGGGAGGCCAAGGTGGGAGAATCTCTTGAGGCCAGGAGTTGGGAACCAGCCTCGATAACATAGTGAGACCCTGTCTCTACAAAAAAGAAAAAATAGCCGGTCATGGTGATGCACGCCTATAGTCCCAGCTACTGAGGAACCTGAGGCAGAAAGATCGACTGAGCCTAGGAGTTCGAGGCTGCAGTGAGCAAAGATTACACAACTGCACTGCAGTCTGGGCAACAGACCCAGATGCAGTCCCTGTAAGAAAATGATGAAATATAACTTATTTTAGACAGATTTCTAAGATTTCTGATGTCATTACAGTAAAAAGTTGGACATTTTTAAATGACATATTTAGTTTAATTCATTAAGAAGAATATATTGTATGTATAACATGCCACTGAAATGAAGTGTTTATGTACATTTAACTACAAGCCTGTGAATGTAGCAAGCTGGGTTCAGCTTAGAGGTCTTGGGTCTTAGTTAATGCTGACAGTTTGTAAGTTTTGGGTTCAGGGATACACAAGAAGTTATAAAACATATTCTCATTCAAATTATATTTTGGTTTGAAAGGTGACAAGTAGACATATAAGTATCCTAGTCTATTAGATTTTTATTCAGTTTCTCCCCAGTTGTTTTGTGGTACTGTTCTAAATAACTGGTAATAATATAAAGTCTTAACAGGAACAGATTAATGACCTCTGGTATTGATGTTTTTTTCTTTCCTGTAGTTGCTTTTTAATTAACACAGCAGATCGCATAATCAGAGTTTATGATGGCAGAGAAATCTTAACCTGCGGAAGAGATGGAGAGCCTGAACCCATGCAAAAATTGCAGGACTTGGTGAATAGGTATGTGTCACGACCTAGAAGAATATGTGATAATTCATGACCTGGGCTCAGGTTCCAGTTCTCCTTGGTACTTTCTTTGTACTTTAGGACCCCATGGAAGAAATGTTGTTTCTCTGGGGATGGGGAATACATAGTAGCGGGTTCTGCCCGGCAGCATGCCCTGTACATCTGGGAGAAGAGCATTGGTAACCTGGTGAAGATTCTCCATGGGACGAGAGGAGAACTCCTCTTGGATGTAGCTGTGAGTAGAGTGGGACCTTGCTGTTGTTACATAAGCCAGAATATCTTGACTCTGTTTTACAATCTATTTTTCTTTTTTTCATTAAAATTTAGTGGCATCCTGTTCGACCCATCATAGCATCCATTTCTAGTGGAGTGGTATCTATCTGGGCACAAAATCAAGTCGTAAGTATTTTTCTGGTTTACTTGCTTTGAAACTAGATACCCCTTGTTATTATCAAAGAATTATATACATACATAGTAAGTGAATAGTTATCTTGTTTGCTTTTTTTATTGCATATGATTCTTGTAATCTAATTAAATAGGTTCAGTGCATCTAGTTTCATTTTATTTTGATAGGAAGGTCTTGGTTCCAAGCTAGTTTACCAGATTTTTTTTTTTTAGGGTGAAAGTCTTGACACTAGACTTTTCTGTTAAATTTTTCTGTGATTTATTTGATATTTATTTTTCTTTTGCTTTTCTTAGTTTCAGTTGAGTTTCTGTTTTACATCTTGGTTTTACTTGGAACCCTTTTAAACTATATTTGTAATCCGTGCACTTATAAGAAAATTTAACATTTTCCTTCAAAATTACATCTTAGATCAAAGAAGGCAATTATTTATGAAAGAGCTATAGTTAATAACTTAAAATGTTTAAGATAGGAAATGTCTTAGGATAGTAAAACCTGGCTGGGCGCGGTGACTCACGCCTGTAATCCTAGCACTCCGGGAGGCTGAGGCGGGCGGATCGTTTGAGTTCAGGAGTTTGAGACCAGCCTGAGCAAGAGCGAGACCCCTTCTCTACTAAAAATAGAAAGAAATTAATTGGCCAACTAAAAATACATGTAAAAAATTAGCTGGGCATGGTGGCGCATGCCTGTAGTCCCAGCTACTCGGGAAGCTGAGGCAGAAGGATCGCTTGAGCCCAGGAGTTTGAGGTTGCTGTGAGCTAGGCTGATGCCATGGCACTCTAGCCAGGACAACACAGTGAGACTCTGTTTCCAAAAAAAAAAAGTAAAACCTGCAGATACCTAATTAATTTTTATTCTTATCTGCCAAATTTAATCTCAGAGTTGTTAGTCTCTTTTGTGCTCAAATTTTTCATTTTATTAATATTAATGTCTAGATTACAGATTATTGCTTTCTCATATGGTTAAATAGTATATTTTGTTTGTGGTATAGGAAAACTGGAGTGCATTCGCACCAGATTTCAAAGAATTGGATGAAAATGTAGAATATGAGGAAAGGGAATCAGAGTTTGATATTGAAGATGAAGATAAAAGTGAACCTGAGCAGACAGGTAATATTTCTCAATTGCAGATAGTATTTTGTAAAGGGAAAATAATTACTTCACTTAATATTCTTAATTTATGTATTAAATTTATTTCAGTACTTAGGCTGAAATGTCACTTTGTTCTTTAAGCTTACATAGTTTTCACAGTGTTTGCAGAATCTTAATTTATAAAGCATTAACTGAGGGCTTATATGGGCATTACCAGAGCTCAAGCAGCTCTCCTGACATTTCACTTTGTATTTCCTGATGAATTGCAGATGATTAAGTGCGGGTGGACATGCAGCACCTGGCAGAGCAGCCACGTGTGCTCAGTGCTTGGCTTGTATCGTGTATTCTGTCTCTCCTTTTCTCAGTAAGAGAAAGGTCAAAAGCATGGGCTCTGGAGTCAGACTGCCTTGGGCAAAATACTTATTCTTAATAGTTACACCTTAATTTCGTCATCTGTAAAATAGGGGTAATATAGTACCTGCGTTTTAGAGTTGTGGGGAACAAATAAAATAATTCATGTAACACACTTAATATATGCCTAGGCCATGATAAGCACTCAGGCATTATTTTCCATTATGATTATGACTGTAATCATTGTTATTTTTTATCTCTTGTGAACTTCTAGAGAGGAGCTCCTTGAGAATAAAGATCTGACTTTTTCTCTCCATCATGTCTAATGCAGGGCTTTACGCATAGTAGGGGTTCATGTGTGTGAATGCTTAGGATGCCCAGTTGTCACTGTCAGTGAGTCAATGATTCATGCCACAGATCATTGACTCCTGGCCACTTAATGGTGCCAGGAACCAGGAAGTCAGGCTTGAGGTTAGTACTCACCAGCTTGAAAGTGCTGGTCCTAACTTTTGTGATATTAGATAACTTTCATGCCTCATGTGTTTTAGGAAGACCTCCAGGGATGCAGAATGTTTTGGATTGTATTGGCATTGTTGGATTCTGTTCTGTTAAGCCTTCCCAGACTTCCACATAAATTGTTCCTCCCTGCCATCTCCAGAGCACATTGCATGTACCTTTACTGTAGCACTTACTGTATTAAATTGAAATGATTTGTTTGTATCTGTCTCCCCAATTAGACTATGAAGCTTTTACTGAACTATTGCCAACTTTCTTGATCATTGCTCTATTTCTAGTGCCTAGCATAGGGTGGAAATTCAGCACATTTGTTAAATATGAACTGTTTAGTTTTCCTCCTTTGTTGCTTCTGGATTTCAGTTTATGAAAACTGTTAAGCTGCAAGTAAAAAGCAGCTTTCCACTTCTTCTCAAACCTCTCCTGTGTTTCTGTCCTGCAGGGGCTGATGCTGCAGAAGATGAGGAGGTGGATGTCACCAGTGTGGACCCCATTGCTGCCTTCTGTAGCAGGTGAGCCAGCACGGAAGGCTGGGCCATTTAGGATGTTCCTCTTCCTCAGTCTCAGGCAAGGAGTGAGGGTACTATTCGATTCCCCTGGCTGTCCCTTCAGTCCTGTCTGCTCATTAGCTACAAGAGAGAACTCCTTGGGTATACAAGAAATATGATATAGTCTTCTCTAGTCCTACTTTCCTTTCCTTTCTCCCTGATAGAGAATTTAAGAAACTGAAATAATTCATTTATCCTGCTTATTTTTACTACTGATTTTATTAATTATGGTGTCTTATTTCTTTTTATTCATCGTGGCTTTCTTAAAGTTCTAGATCCATACGTGTGGCTTATGTTTAATATAGGTAATGGAGGAAGGGCTCATGGTTTAAGCAACTATCTCCTCTTTTTTCCAATCCCTTGTCTGATCCTGTTCCAAATAGTGATGAAGAGCTGGAAGATTCAAAGGCTCTGTTGTATTTACCCATTGCCCCTGAGGTAGAAGACCCAGAAGAAAATCCTTATGGCCCCCCACCAGATGCAGTCCAGACCTCCTTGATGGACGAAGGGGCTAGTTCAGAGAAGAAGAGGCAGTCTTCAGCAGATGGGTCCCAGCCACCTAAGAAGAAACCAAAAACAACCAATATAGAACTTCAAGGAGTACCAAATGATGGTAAGAGTTGCATCTTTTCCCTGTTGCCCGACAAACACTACTCTCTGAGTGTTCATTGCACTCTGTTTTCCTGTTTGAACAGTTTTATCTTAAAGGACTTTTCCCAGGAATCTTTTTTACAGTGTTTTACAACTTTGTAATGGTTGCATCTGTGTTCACTTCTCTTCTAAAATGGGGGTATTCTGCTCTTCAGTACCTTGCCCCTAAAGTGACACACTTAAGTCTTCTGACGCCTGGCTCAGAGTTTGTTTTATTATACCATTCTTCTTTTTCATTTTTTCTCATAGAGTGGTTTTATTAGGTGGTAACATACTAGTTAGACCTGGACAGTCATTTCGTTCTTCCTGCCACCTTTTACAGACTGACTCTGGAAGCCTTTATTATTAATATCATGTCTTGGGATAGGTGGGGTTGGATGGGTGTGTGTGTGTGTGTTTACTCTTGGGCATCCTCCTTTTTCTTTGCTTTTAGTTAACTGCAGATCAGTTAGGCATGCAACTGTACATTCCCCTGATGCTATTGATTGTGTACTCTGTTTCAGGCACAGTTGTGTGGTTTGTATACTATTGCTGACTTTTACATCAACCTGCAAGTTGATTTAATATCCCTACTTTTCAAAGGAGAAAATTTAGGCTGAGGTTATGTAATTTGTCCAAGGTCTCACAGGAAGTGGGGGTGGGGAGGTCAGGATTCTTGCTCTGATCTGTCTAGTTCCACAGCCTCGCATGCCTCTCTGTGTGTGTGTTTTCCTTGTGGGTGGCTACGTTTGGAATAGCATCAGTGCATCTTTCAGCTACTGTTCAATTTAGAGTTGCTGTGGCTTGGTATGGGCCGTACAGGCTGCATGTGCTTTTGGCCAAACTACTACTTCTCATTTAATGGCCACTCTATTATATAAAGTTTTATAAATAATAAACAAGACAGACTTTTCTCCTTGTATTAGTGGATCTGATACATTCTTTGCTCACAAAGTTCCCTTTGGGGTGTTGGGACTGGTGTTGTGTGGATTCCTTTCCAAGCCTATCTGTCCATCCACAGAAGTCCATCCACTACTGGGTGTGAAGGGGGATGGCAAATCCAAGAAGAAGCAAGCAGGCCGGCCTAAAGGATCAAAAGGTAAAGAGAAAGATTCTCCATTTAAACCGAAACTCTACAAAGGGGACAGAGGTTTACCTCTGGAAGGATCAGCGAAGGGTAAAGTGCAGGCGGAACTCAGCCAGCCCTTGACAGGTAAGGACACATTGGGAGCACTGTCTGGCTTGCTTCGTGGCCTTGCTTTGTACAGCCCCTGACTCCGTGTAACTGCGGCATTTTTTTTCCTCCCTTCCTTCCTTTTCCCAGCAGTAAATAATCTCTGAATTTTAAGCTGCTGCTAAGGGCAGGCTAAACCAGATTTGGCTTAATTCAGTGGCTCTTAACCTTGGGTCCATAAGTAGGTTTCAGGGGAATCTATATTCCCTTGATATTATATGTAAAATATGATGTGAATATTTTTCTGGGGAAGATACCGTAGCTTTTGTCAGATTCCTACAGGAATTCATGACCCAAAAAAGGGTAAGAACCCCTGCTTTAATTCGTTTTTCTGTTTGCTCTTAGGCTTTTTGTTATTTGTTTAGTCTCAGATGAAAGAGCCAAATAGCCAGAAGTATAAGCCTGTTTTATATGTAGCTGCTGACTGTTTAACTGTAGCAGCTGTAACTATAACTTACTTCTCTCTCTTCCAATCATTCAAACCCCACAGATGGTGTCTTTTTCTCTCCCAGTAGTCTAGCAGCCATAATGAAGTTATTAGTACCATCGTGTTAAGGAAAATGACATGTTTTTTTCCCTCAATATCTGAAAACAGAAGATTACCAAAAACACAGAAACTACAATATCTATGTAGCTTCTTAACACTTAAACCTTTTGAAACTTAATATTTGGGTTTCCTCACTTTTATATGCTTGAGGGATTTTTATTGGGGATTGGAGAACAATTTCAATTTCCTACCAAATACTCGTGAAGCTAGGCTAAATGGTCTTTTGTTTAGAAAATATTAATCAAATTTGAATCCATTTCTATTCAGACACTGGGTTTTGGAAGTTTTTTATTTTATTTTATATGTAAGCCCTGTGTTAGTTAATACAGTACTCGATTTATTTTTGTGGCTAGTTTAGTAAACTCAAAGGCAGAATTGTTAACATCAGTGGTTGCATGCAGGTTTTTCCTTTTTGCTTTAAAATTTTAATCTAAGTGTATTAATCCAAATGTGATGATAAGTACTAGAATGCAAACAGAATTCTTTGTTTAATTTATACCTTACCTGGCTGGGCGAGGTGGCTCACACCTGTAATCCTAGCACTCTGGGAGGCTGAGGCGGGAGGATTGCTTGAGCTCAGGAGTTCAAGATGAGTCTGAGCAAAAGTGAGACCCTGTCTCTATTTAAAAAAAAAAAAAAAAATTAAAAATATTAAAAAAATGAAAAATAAAAAAAGTTTGTACATTACTTCAGTTAGTCATTGTCTTTGAGCATGAATCTCTTCCACAAGAAGCTAAAACAGACTCAGTTACTCATCATTTTCAGTATTTCACCTCAAGTTTGCTAGATTTAGACTTCAGTTTTTCGTAGCTCAACACTGTATCACTGAGCACCAAGATTTTTTCCCGAACAACAATGTTTGTGGTGGTGTACTGATTATCAGTTACCACCTTCACAGGCAGTCCGCCTAAGGCTCGCCTGTATATATTGTAGAATAGCCAGAACAGTCATATGGGCATTGCCGACAAAGATTGCAGATTGACTAGATATAAATAAAAATGATCTTTCATAACTCACTTCTTGCACAAGCTGATGCCACTACAGAAGAAAAACAATAAACATAGAAAACTTTTGTTTTCTGATTGTTAGGCAGTTTAATTGGTCAATTTTAAATAGATTTCCCTAGTCCAGAAAGCTAAAATGTTGTAGGGTGATTTAAAATGTGGCCAAACACATTCCATTAATTAAAATGCTTTAGGACATAGTATCCAGCTTCTTCAAAACCTGTGTATGATTTATCATGTACTTTGGAAGTATATGGTAAATCATTTCAAATTTGTGAGAAACTCAGATTTTCTTCTCGGGAATACAGTGATTTCAGCTTTTAATTATAGTTGATGTGGTCACTAACAGTAACTAATTATCTTTAGCAATTCCCACACTGGGCTCTGTCAGAGGCACCATGAAGCACTGTTAAGATTTCACAGCTCAGAGTACAACAGCAGTGGTGTTTCTCAGCTGTGCTTCGGAAATCTCTACATGAGGGTCAGTGTCAAGATGTTGGAAAGTTTACACAGCCCTGAAGGAATGGGCCTTTTTATTCCCTAAAATTCTCAAAATACCAAATACACGTATTAGTTTTATTAGCTTAGTGATGGGAGAAAGCTTACTGTAAAATTTTGAACTATGTGTGGGATATATATATTTGTACAAGTCAGCATGTCAAAGCTCCTTCTAGTAAGTATAGATACTCCATTAGCAAGGGCTCATTAAAAGATTATTCCCCCTCACTTTACTGACAAAGTTTAATAAAGTACTGATCTCAGTAAAGGATAGAACTCGTATCATGGAATAGGAGGGTGTTTAAACTGGACTTTTGTTTTCTAATTGTTAGGCACTTAAATTGGTCCATTTTAAATAGAGACAACTATTTTAACAGCTTTACCGCTTACAAGGACTAAAGGACACTTCCACATGACAGCACCAGAGTGATGATAATGTATTTTATGACAACACACAGGCAAAGAAGCTGCATGCATAGGTCACTGTAAACATTTTTCAGACTTCTCTATTGTTTGCATTGCATGCTTCCCCATGTAATCTGTACGTCCTTCTTCCTGTTTCCTCCCTTCTTCTCTGGCCTTGGTTCTACCTTTTCCTGAATGGAAATCTCCAAAACTGAAATGGCCAGATTAAACTCCAGAGTGCTGAGGAACAAGATCATTAAGAAACCTCAAAAGGGGGTTGAGGCATGGAACCAGTCTTGGAACCATGCCTTTATTGCATCCAGCTTTATTGACCAGCTGTGGTGTAGTTTGGATCTTTGTGAAGGCCGCAAAATTGCTGGGGGGGATTGGTGGACACTGGATATCACAGATAATTCCATCAGAAGTCTCAGTTTCAGGACAACCTATCATATCGTTTAGGTGGGATTCTTTGGGTGAGGGTAGGGCTTCATCCAGTAACATGGTCGTCTTGGAGGGCCTGAGCAGGCTAAGTCTGGCTGGCACCTGCTGCTTTTTTGCATGTGGCCCACCAAGGCCACTGAGGGAAATACTTTGGCCTTTGGATCTCATGTTCATCCACACCTCAAGAGATTTTCAATAAAAGACAGCATACAGTCGTAGATTTTCCACTAGATAAGAAGAAATGAAACCTGATTCAGAAGGCCTGAGGCAGGCCTTTAAAAATCATCTTTAAAAATCAGTCTGAGAGTCGTATTTGTAGACTTAAGGTTTTGTGGACCACACCCCCTCACCCCCACCATCAACACCTTTTCCATTAGAGTAAAATTGTTTGAAGACAGAATTATAGGTGTTGTAGGTTGTGTACTACCCTAAGTTAGATGAATGACAACTCTTTGTTAATATCTGCAATTGACCAGTTATTTAAAAAACTGTTTCATAAACCTTGATTAGCCCTAACAAAGCTACCACAGTGTGTTGCATATTGCAGCAGGAGATGATGCATTTCAAAGGAAAATTGGAAGACAAATAGATCCTATAGAAATAATCTGGCCATTTGGAATCTGGTGCTACAGAAACTTCTTTCCTATCAAACAGCTCATCAGTATTGGATAGCACCAGAGGGCCCACATCCATGAAGACACTTTCTGTGTTGAGTGAAGACCCAACAGTGAAGCTTGGTAAGGGTAACCCTGAGCTTGGGACTTTTCAGAGAGACCAGGCTGACATAGTTTGCACCATTTATCAAATGTCCCTCAGTTACCTTAGATACTCTCCAGAGGCCAGTCCTCAGAACAGAAACTTAGGATATGAACAGAGTCACTAGTTTCCTTGTTGCCCTGGGATTGCTCAAGAACTAGGGCTCCTTGGCAATAAACATCAGTAGTAAAGTGAGGCTGTCATATATGTGTCTAAAGGATTCATGGGATGGTGGGCATGAAGCAGTTAGTGTGCACCTAGGTCTTTGGGGGGTGGGAAAGGCCAAAGTGAGCCAAGGCGCCACTCCTGGGGGTGGACAGGTACCATGTAGATTTCCCTGCCTTGGGTTGCACTGCACCACTGCCCCTGGTGCCAGCCAGCCCGTCCCAGGGCTCTGAACCACCTCCAAGTCACTTACTGGATCTGTGATTGCTTTAAATGTTCAGTAGTGAGTGACGTGTTTTTTCATTCTCTTTGTTAAAGAACAGTCTCTCAAAGACTAATTTATGAATTCCTGCTGAAATCAGATAATTGGATATTCTCTCTCATTCTATGTGATCTTACTAGCTAAGGTAGGGATTGAAAATCATGACCCAGTGTTCTCTTAGGCTACCCTGGCTTGGGCTGCTATTGTGTGGTACCAATAGTAACTATTCATTATGAGCTGAATTTTCCTTAATATTTTGTTACTAGAAATTTTCTTTATGTTGCAGCTAAATAATACATTTCCTTGGGGACAGTTGCTGCTTCAGATCTTTACATTGCCTGGAGTTCTCTGTGTTGCTATTTCTGTATATCTTAACTGGCTCATTGTATTGCTTGCTCTGGTTTTGTTTTTTTGCCTGGTGCCTCAACAAGTCCTTCCCCCCCCCCTTTGGTTTTATTTATTTCTTTTGTCTACTCACAAGAACAAGATGGTATAAAACATGATCTGCCCTCAGCTAATCTATGTATCAGTCATCTTGAGTGCCCATTATTAATGCTCTTGATTTGTGATGAAAACACTTTCTCCCATCATGATTAGGCTTAATGAAATGGCAATGTTGTGTTCATTTTTAAACTGTTAAAACTAAGTTGATCAGGTTACCTGTGGGAACAATTAGTGAAACTAGCCTTAGAGTGGTAAAAGTATGAAATTGAGCCTTGCGGAGTGGATTCCTGTATCTGAGAGGTTTTCTTTAATCAGCTCAAGAGGTTCCTTATGTTTTATGTTGGGAAAGATCTGAAAAACAAGGCCTACCTCAACTTTTTATCTTTATCTTACTGAACTATAAAAAGTTTAAATTAAATTTTTAACACTGTAGCATTCAGCAGAGAGTTTGTATGTTATAATTTCAGTCTGTTTTCAGGCACATGTGAATATATTTTTATTGCCAGTTTTCATTTGCACAGGAACTTTACTTTGAAAATCATGTTAGAAGTAAAGTTTTATAAATGAGTACTTTGCTTTCATAATTTGGGCAATTATTTTTTTTAACCATTTTACCTTCAAGTGGCATGTTCTCCCCCATTTGAAATGACATCTGGGAGGATTTTCTTCACCTTGTTCTCTTTTTACACTTCCTAGTTAATATTTCACAGCTGTCCATTTAAGGATGTCCCTCAGAGGTTGAACAGCTTCTATGGAATAATCAGGGAAGTTTTCGTTTGATTTTACTATTTAGGATATTATTTACTGATCAGTGGGTGCACAGAAATGCAGACAGTAGCTTCCATCAACATTTCACCATATGTGGGATTCTAAGGTGATAAGGATGTCACTTAAGGAACAGTGGTGCTTGGCAAAGGGTTTCTTGCTTGCTGTTAATCATGTAGTTACTAATTAGTCTAATGTATGAAAGGTTAAAGGTGTAGTGCCCTGGAATTTCCTCTACTTATTGCACTTTTTGGATTGCTAAGCATTATTTGTAAACACCTTAGAGAATGGCTAGCAGCATGGAAAATGTATAGAACTCTGGTCATTTTGCTTCTCCCCTCACCCTTTGGAGCAGTACTCAGAAAAGTATTGGGGGTAGGGGTTTGAGATTTGAATTATTTGTTTCAATAAAGAGTAATTGGGAGTTGGTGTTGGTTTTAATTTTTCTTAAAAAGGGGAAATTCTTGGCTCATATATGCGTGTAATGCATCATCCAGCATCCATCAGTATTTCTGTCTTATAAGTTGTTGGTCTAAGTTAATGCTAACAGAAAACTTTTTGTGTCTAATCTCTTTAGCAGGAGGAGCAATCTCAGAATTGTTATGAAGACCCTGAAGTTCTTCGTTCTTCCCCACTTTGCCATCATGTGGCCTCTGGACACTGTGGTCAGTCATTTGAGATTGACTTTAATTTAAAACAAAGGCCTCTGCCTCCCACCCAGGAGGTGGGAGGAGTGAATTTTATGTTTGAATGAAGAAGTGAATTATGGAAGAAGAGTATATGTCCCTTACCTTCCTTTTCAAGCATAAGTCTAAATAGGCTCTCAGGAATGAGGATTGTGAAGACATCAGATAGGAGCTTTGACTCATTTAAACTTTGATGCTTAGTTATATTGCTGGAGAAAAAATACCCATGTCTTGCTCATATAACGTTATTGTACCCAGCATCATTTTGGCTCTCTTTTCCTATCCTGTTAGGCTTCCATCCTCAGTGCATGTCCTTGAGTGACTTTTTCTTATCTGAAATTTTGCCACCAATATCCTAGGGAAACTTCTGTTGCTAATTCTTGTTCTTTCATTTTTTAAACTCACCTTCTCCCCGTATATCTCCTATATTTCCATATTGTGTACAAAGGATGGGCAGGAAAGAACATGCTTGAAAAATTTCAAATTTTCGGAAAGGGAAGAAAGATAAGAAGGGCCCCCTCTACCTACTACATTTTGCTCGAGAAGCTGGGCTGTAAGAGATTCAAGGTTTTTCCTTGTTTTCCTTTCATTGCATGTTTCCCTCCAGTATTGGTTCATTGTCATTAATCATGGTGTTTGAAGATAGCTAGTTTTATCCATCTCCAGCAAAGAATCATCAACAGTTTGTATCGCTTTATTTGATTTTATTTTTTTCCTTTGCTCCTGGTATGTATCGCTTGCTTTATGTGTGCTGGCTTCCAGAGATGGAAGCAAACCAAGGTGTCACTCAACAAGCTTCTTTTTTATTGAGGTGGGGGAATCTATGCAAGGACTAGGGTAAAACCATCCAAAATCAAAGCAGCAACAACACAGTTCAAATCAAAGATCAAGGTGAAATTTTTTTTATCATTGCCTGTGGAAATCTGTCCCTGTCAGTCTCTTCCTGTATCTATGCTCCTTTTTCTGTGTTTTCAGTCACTTCCTTTCTGTGAAAGGTTGCTAGCTTTTTTGCCTTTTTTTGCTTTTGTTGTTCTATAGATAGAAAGATTAGATAGATGTGTACATCAGGTGTTTGAAATTCTCTGAAAATTTAGTCAGGAAGCCAGACACTCAGTAGCCTCTCTGAGTAGAGCTTTTAGTTGACCAGAAGTGCTTAACCTGGATCATCATTTTCTCAGTATTTGCAAAGGAGAATTCAAATACTGTGCTTATTGTGAAATCTGTATCAGTTGGTGGGTGCTCCTATAGGTAGCCAAACACATTGATTACCTTTTAGATTTTAGGATCGAAATCAAAGTAGAACACATCAGTAAGAGCCTCTCTCTCCCATTCCATCCTTTAGAACCAGTGTATTCAACAGTTGAAGAAAGAGCTCTCCTTGAGTCAGTTTCAACACGTCTATATTGTTAGATGCTATTACTTTTTCCTTAAATGCTCATTTTGTGAATTGCATATGAGTTAGACCAGTGGTTGAGATTGGTAAATGGCTCACTAGACATGTTTTTTGTTTTACAGATATTATATCCATTCCAGTTTTCTTTGTACTCTACCCTGCAATAGTGTGCAAACTGTGTGATACAAAGGGTTTCTGCCTTATTTCCATGTGTGAAGTAGCTTGGTTTCCTCTGCCTGTGCATCTGGATGTTTGTGCTATGTCCATCTCCTAAACTAGCTACTGAGAAAAGCAAATTAAGCCTGTCAGATTGTGTCTGGCAGCAGCTCCTAATAATTATTTATGCTTTTGGAAATTTTTTTTCAACTCCTAAAACCTTCTATCTTAGTTTGACTTTCTTGATTTGTACAATATATGTATATTCTCTTCCTTTTTGTCACCTCCCCACTCCCCCATTGTTTGGTTTTTTAAAATGTTCTGTAGTTTTGTACAAGATGAGACTTAGCCTTGGGTATATCTTGCTGAAGCTTTAATGCTTTGTAAATAAAATCGGATGTTTATTAAAGAACAGGTGTAGATGTTCGTTTGTAAACACTGCTTGCTTCTGGAAGTCGCCAGCTGCTTTGCTTTTGTACCATGGAAAATGTGGCTTACTTGGTGATGTTAGATCTTTCTGTGTGGAAATATAGATCTGCCAGGGCTAGGGCTGAGCAGGTAGTCTTGATTTCTGCCTGTACACAAAATTATAAATAAATGATCTGAGCACAAAGTTGTTAATTGAAAAGATGATCTAGGAGTGATCTCTCTTCAAATTCTTTAGCTCAGTATGTTTGTGTAATTACTCTGAAGGGGCCATAGTGCTAGACATTCTGGAAGTTACAAAAATGCATGCCAGGAGGTTCCTGCCTTCCAAAGATCTTTAAGTCTAAGTACAGTTAAATTCCTCTTAATTAGTCTTTTTTTTTTTTTTAGATTACATAGCTTTAGAAGCTATTGAATACTTGTCTCCTAAAGAATGTGTCACAAAGTCTAAGTTTTTAATTTTAATCAGTGCCAAATCTGAGTGTCAATTTATTAATCTTTTATGTGACTGAGAACCCTGTCTTTGACATCATAGCTGTTTCATAGCAACCTTGAGCTAAGTGAACAATGAGATCCTCTGTTCTATAGGGTAAAGGAAGTAGGCTGAGAGAGAACACTATGCATTGTCTCACCCAGAAAACATCTTCGGTACCCTTGGGAAGGAAGAGTACCTAAAAGGGAGGGAGGAGCTGTCTTTAACATAGCTTTAAATGTTCTGATTCTAAAAGGTTGTCTTGGCCCTTGTCTTCATGAATTTTCATTTCTGTTGAAAATCCCTTATGTATGAATGAACAGCGTTTCACACTTTACAAAGTGTTTTCATGTACAGTGTATCATTTGATGCTCAAAGTGACCTTCCTGAAACAGGCGAGGAGGTCTTAATTTACAAAGGAGGAAATAGAAATTCAGGAAGGGTAAGTCACTTGTCTCCCAGTCCAGAGTTCTTAATCTTTTTATAGAAGGGTTAAGAGCATTCAAAGTAAATGAGTCGGGTTCTTTAATTTGAACTTAATTTAAGTTAATCTTTTATCCTTTTTTTTTTTTTTTTTAAGACTTCAGTATTTGTTTTCTTATTTGGTCACATTTAACTTGGTGTTTGGAAACACTTTAGATTCCACAATCTGGAGGGGAGGGAAGAGGGTGAGAAAGAGTGTAACTTTACTATGCATTTGAGATAATTTGGAAATTCATTTCAGTTTCTGAAGTCTTTTTATCTTTGTCTTCCCAAGAGGTAGATTTAAATTCTCTAAAAAAAAAAAATGTAAAAAGAATGGTAAGGTGGTCTTTACCAAGCATATAGTAAAGCAACAACATTATGATTTTTTTTTCTGCCTTGTGCCCTTACCTGTTAATAAGGACTGGTCTTTTATTAAGTTGCACTGTTTTATTGACAATACATGCATCGTATCTTTTGATTTTGAAGGCTATCTCATGTCAAAGGAATCAAGTTATGATACTGTAGAGAAATCAGCTGGAATACCTTTGGGGTGCTGGCTGAGGGTGGTGCAATGCCTACCAAGACATGATGGTTTTGGCCACTAGCTTCATCCTCGGGATCTTGGTGTTGCCCTTCCTGCCTTTGGTGGTGACGGCACCTAGAACACTGGCCATCCCTAAGAAGCTGCGAGAAGCTGTGGGGAGAGTTATTGTCAATGCCACAACCTGCACGGTCACCTGTGGCCTTGGCTATAAGGAGGAGACTGTCTGTGAGGTGGGCCCTGATGGAGTGAGAAGGAAGTGTAAGTCTCAGCGCTTGGAATGTCTGACCAACTGGATCTGTGGGATGCTCCATTTCACCATTCTCATCGGAAAGGAATTTGAGCTTAGCTGTCTGAGTTCAGACATCCTGGAGGTTGGACAGGAAGCTTTCCGATTCACTTGGAGACTTGCTCGGGGTATCATCTCAACCAATGACGAGGTCTTCAAACCCTTCCGAGCCAATTCCCACTTTGTGAAGTTTCAGTCTGCTCAGGAGTATGACTCGGGGACATACCGGTGTGATGTGCAACTGTTAAAAAACTTGAGACTTGTCAAGAGGCTTTATTTTGGGCTGAGGGTCCTCCCTCCTCACTTGGTAAACCTGAATTTCCATCAGTCCCTTACTGAGGATCAGAAATTAATAGATGAGGGCTTGGAAGTTAATCTGGACAACTATTCCAAGCCTCACCACCCAAAGTGGGAAAAGAAGGTAGCATCAACCTTGGGAATAGGTATCGCCAGTGGAGTGGTTGGTGGTGTGTTGCTGAGCATTGCCCTCTGCAGGGTGCTGAGGGAGACCTATAGCAATGATAGGCTCCAGAGCTTAAAAGCCTTGTTCCAGAAGGACCAGCTGCCCAGGAAGCCAAGCTAGCTTTTAAGGAGAGTGTTCTGGCTGCCTGATAGTGGATTGGCTAAGAGGGAGGACTCCTACAGCTAAAAGAATGAGTAGGGGATGTGGAGGGGGCAGTCTTGCGGCAGCTATGGGCAATCATCTCTAACTGCTCGTCCCAGACAGATCTCATCCTGATCTTCCTTGCCCACTACGTACCCCGGAAATCGTAGGCATCGCCCCTGTTCCTGGGAAGAGTTGTAACAAGCTTGCATTCACGTTCTATCCTATACAACCTGTGTGCCTCTCCACCTCCCTTCCCCCCCTTCTGAGCAATGTATTCATGGAGAAGGATATCATTAACAGCTTTTATAGTGAAAATATTTTTTCCTTTCAATAAAGATAATTCACAGTAGCTGTATGGAGATTTAACTTTTTCTTTTCTGCTTTTAGTTTAAAATTCCTTGTGTTTGTTTAAATTGTCCTAAAATTAATCTGGCTTTTATTTTCCTCAAGTTTCTTAGAATAGACATTGAACAAATGCTCTGCTTTGTTGGGGGGAGGCTTATACCAACCTATGTGTGGCAGAGGTTGTTGTTAGTGATAACATCTGACTAGGTATGTATTAATAGTGGACAGTTAATGTTAATGAATTGTCTGCCCTCCCTCTGCTCCCCAGGTGAACCCCCTGTTCAGTGTTAAATTGCATTTCCTGGCAGGTTTCCCTGATCATTCAGACAGTCCCCTGGCTTGCCCCCTGCTCCCTTCCTTTTAGCCCTTTCAGTGCCCTGAAGCTTGTGTTTCTGGAAAGGTCAATTGTATCGGTTTCTTACAGCAGCCAAGGCCCCCAGGCGGGGACTGGTACCTTCACTCCTCAGTAGGAAATCCACTCTCAAGCTCCTCGGGGCCAATCAGACTGTGCCTGAGATAATTGGCTTGTGGAGCCATCAGGGGAAAGGCTCTTGGCCACCAGCTGAGCTAATTCTACTGAGAAAATTATAGCATTTCTTCCTTTCACTTTTCTCTACCTACAGGAAGAGGTAGGAGAAACCAAAGACCAGTAGTTCTCTTCTCTAGATGTGTGTCAGAATCACGATGACTTTTTTAAAAATAAAAAGATTCCCCAACCTTGAAAATGCTAATTCAGTTTAAATTATGACTGCAGGAGCTCTGTTATTTCCTTTACCTTTTAACTTTTAAAACAAATTTCAAACCCATAGAAAAGTTGAAAGAAATGTTTAGTGACCACCCATAGACCCTTTACCGAGATTCACCAGGTAAGAGATTCACCAGGTAATGCTTGTCACAATTGTCTTTCTAAATATATGTTAATTTTGCTAAATCTTGTAAAAGCTAGTCACAGACATTGGGATTCTTTACTCCCAAATCATGTATGCATCTCCTAATAACGACATTGTGTGTAACCACAATCTCTGTCATACGTAAGAAAATTAACAATTCTCTAACTTACATATAGTTTATACAAATTGAGCATCCCAAATATGAAAATTCGAAATCTGTAATGCCCCAGAGTCTGAAACTTTTTGGTGCTGACACAGGGCCCAAAGGAAATGCTCATTGGAGCATCTCAGATTTTGGATTGTTTGGACTTGGAATGCTCAACCTGTAAGTATAGTGCAAATGTTCCAAAATTTGAAAAAAACTGAAATCTGAAACATTCTGAGTAAGGGATATTTTAACCTGTACTCTGTTTTCCCCAATTTCTAAAATCCTTTATCATTTTAATTTGTGATCTAGGACCAAATAAAGATTCATGTGTTACATTTTTCATAAATCTCTTACTTTACAACAGATCTCCTGCATTTTGTTCTTCATGATACTGATTTTTTTGAACAGTCAAGCTAATCCAGTAGTCTGGGATAGTGTCCTGCTGTTTGGATTTGTCATTTCCTCACTATTAGATTCATGAGGAATGAATCTTAAGCATTTTTGACAAGAGCCCCTCATGGATATGTACTTACTGCATCACAGCAGGAGGATCGTAATGTTAGGTTGACTCGCTATTGGTGATGATAAACTCGATTATTTGGTTAAGGTGATGACTGCTAGATCTCTCCAAAGGGGCATGTGTGTGTGTGTGTATTTTTTTGGCCCCTTTGTAATTAATAATCTTTAATACTTTGCAATTATCTGGTTTTCTAAAAACTGTTCTCAAACGTTTTGGCATCCATTGATGATCTTTGCCTTATTCACTGATACATGTTGGATTGAAAATGGTAATTCTTTCTCTCTCTCTCTCTCTCTCTCTCTCTGTTTTTTTCTTTGAGACAGTCTCACTTTGTCACCCAGGCTGGAGTACAGTGGCATGATCATAGCTCACCGTAGCCTCAAACTTCTTGGCTCAAGTAATTCCTCTATCTCAGCCTTCCAAGTAGCTGGTACTGTAGGTGTGCACTACCACACAAAAAATGTTTAAAATTTTTTGTAGAGACCAGGTCTCACTATGTTGCCCAGGCTGGTCTTGAACTCCTGGCTTAAAGCAGTCCTCCTGCCTTGGCCTCCCAAAGTGCTGGGATTACAGGTGTGAACCACTGCCAGCCTGAAATGGTAATTTTTCAAGTTAATTTTTTTTAGATTTATTAGCCTACATTGTTCTGCAAAGAAGAGCTTATTCTTTTTACCCTCTTTTTATTTTTGAGGTTGCAGTGGATTCTCTTTTTATTCAATGAATTATATATAATCCATTAGTCTAGTCATTTTCTTGATGTTCAGATTGTCCCCAAGCTTGGCCAATAAAACCAGATCTTTTGACCTTTTGCTCCAGTCCCATTTGACTTTGAGCATTTTCTTGGTTTCTAGTACAAGATATCTCAGGCTCACGTTTGGACTTTCTTTGCCCCAAACCTGAATCTGCTATTTCTGCAAGGAACCCTGGTTCCTTTTAGTGCGGGGAATAGTGTTTAGAAACCAAGGTGCATGCTGTGGATGTGCTCATTGCTACTGCGGAGTCATGACTCCTACGCCTTTTCAGTGCCCTAGATATATATTATATAAATCATGAGTTCAAAGCATCTTTGGTTTTTTAAAAGTTTTGTAGGTGGTTCTGATCTATAGCAAAGGCCCATGCATAGGGAGTCATTTTTACTATTGCTCTTGAAAAGATCATAAATTTTATACACACCCCTACTGAGAGGGGATGGATTTTGGGAGACCTGGATTCTGGTCCTGGTCTTGTCAACTATGTAACGGAGCAAGCTGACACTTTGTAGGCTGTGCCTTTCAAACAGGTGATTGTGAGGATCCAGTGAGATCCTGAGGGTTAAACTGCTTTGTAAACTGAAGTACTGGACCCGAGTTCAGGAACGTTATCGATGCATTTTAGTTCAGTATGGGACAATTTGCTGAGGCATTCAGGAGACACCTATACTTTAAGCAAGCTATCTTAAGCTAGAAGCAGCAGCCGATAAAGCAGTATCTTACTTTGTAATGGACTGAATATTACATTGTTGAGGAAGGAGGAGGAGTGGGAAGTACTATTTCCTATTTTACGGTTGGAGAGACTGGGACCCAAAAAACACTAAATAACTTTGCCAGGATTCAGTTGCAAAGCCAGTAGTCAAGTATGTGATGGACTATTGCACAGCTCTAGGTTTATAACCCGCTGCGTGTTGTTGGGTTCTTGAGTTTGAAGGGATTGAGCAGGGAAGAGAACAAAAGACCCTCAGATGTGTTAGTAAAGACAAAAACCCAATTCATTTCGTTGAATTCCGTGCATGTAATCTGCCTCTGGAGGGTCAAGGTGGTGCTGACTGGACTGACATTTGGGTTCTGGAGTGGCAGTGCTCCCACATCCCCTCTGGGTGCAAAGTGGAAAAGAAGACCCTGCTGTGGTATCATACTGGTGTCTGTGCGGGCCCCTTCTTGGGGCTCGCTCTCAGCCTGGATTTCTCACGCCACACAGGTCCTGGGCGGACAACTAAGCACTGAGTAGTGGGGCCTTCAATATCCTTCATCTCCCTCTTCCCTGAAAAAAGGCTGAGGGCACAGTTGGCATGGAGCCCTACCCGCCTTGGATTGAAAGACTCAAACACAGGGTTGCGTGTTTCTCTGCGCACATCTCATCTGTTATGGAAGTTTGATAAATGGTTGTTGAGTGTGTGAGAATGTTGTAGCTGGGAACTGAGTAGAAATTCAACACTTTTGGCTGCTGAGAGTAGAGGCAGCAGTCTCATTCTCACCAGTTGGGAGTCACTAAGATCACTGCAGGGAGCAGACTTCCCTTTAGAACCATTGAGTCAACACCTCAAACGTCTTAAAAATCAGGGAGGCTTGAAGCAGTGCCGTCACACAAGCGTTGTTTACTGTCACTGTGTTAGGTAAAGCCAGGCCAGTGTAGCACAGCGCCTGCTTGTGCTCTGCTCAGGCCTGCCTGAAAACCTCTTTTTTGTCCCGTCCCAGGACTGAATGAAGCAATATGGATTATGTGTTGTAACTTAACAGTTGACTGTGTGAAATATGGAAGTATTGGAGAAAAGCTTCTGGAGTTATAGAACAGGACCAGGAGGTATTCTTTTGCCTGATGATAAAAACACCCACAGCTGGTGCCAGCTGCCTCGACAGGTTGAGAAACCATCTTTATTTAAGAACTGCCTGCTACCAGAGTCAATAAATAACTACCATTACAAGAAGTACAAGAGAGAAACAATAGGCCAGTGGGAGTGGTTCCATTTTAACAGACACTGGTCAAGTCAAGTCAGTGGTCCAATGAAGCCCAAGCCCTTGCCGAGCCATGAGCATCTCTAAGCTGTATAGGCCCTGGACAGGTGGGCGAGTTGAAGAGCCTTGGGGCCAAGGCAGTATGTACCCTGTCTAAGGGCACTAGGAGCTGTAGGCCCCTAAGCTTGCTTGGGGCTCTGGGCAAAGCTATCTGACCCATTTTGTTTCAGTCCAGTTTTCCTTTACTGTCCTGCCTTCCTGAAGCCTATGACCATATATACAAGTCTGTAGGGCAAGCTCCAGCTACCAGGTGCCTGTTTCTGCGGAGCTCTTTGAAGGCCCTTAGAAAAATAGCCATCAAATCCCTCTCTCGCCATTCCAGGAGCCTCTTTGGCAACCCCCTTCATCCCCAGGACGAATCCCAGGTTAGGTCTGGCCTAGACAGAGCGCACCACGGTGTGCCCATGAACGCGGGTGAGGACACTGCCATCTCTCCAACACAGAGGAGCCCAGTTGGCAGTCCCATTCTGAGACCAGGAAGAGAAAAGATTCCTCTGTAGCTGGGGAAGAGATTAAGGGAGTAAAACATCCTTAGCTGTTTTGGGCTCTTGCCCAGACTCCAGGCTGGATGGCTCTTGGGACTGCCAAGAGGCAGCCCACGCTGGGAAAAGCCTGGGTTGTAGCCAGAATTCCCGTTGAGCCTTCCCCTTGATGGCTTCCTCTAAGGTGCAGGGACGGCAGCAGGTGGGATCTCCAAGACTCTTCCTGTGCTGAACACTCTCTGATTCTAAGAATCTCAGCCCTGGAAGGACACTTGGAGCCTCTCCCATCTCTTCAGTCACAGCTCCACCTATGCTAGACCCCACACCAACAGCTATCAAAATTCCCCAAAGGTCCCTAAAAAAGAAACCTCTTCCTTATTCCAGGGTATCATTGCATAAGTTTATTCTCACGTCTAATCTCAGTCTCTCCTGTTGTTACTTTATCAAAAGAAAAGGACACGTCCACCCCCCCACCCCCATAGCCTTGCCACTCCTGGCACCATTTGTAGTATTTGCTGCCCTGAATGCAAGTAAATAATCTGACCTTGCTGGGTCCCGTCTGGAGAGAGCTGCCCTCCCACTGAGGGTGGGGTATCCATCTGGACTGATAAAGCAACACAGACCGGCAGCCACGGCAAGGAGCAAAGGGCTCTATAGGCTGAGCCCAAGTGTATGTAGAATGGAGGGCACTTGTCTCCCTGGGCCGAGGAGGTGTTTGCAGGCTGTCTCTGTCGCTAGTCTTCAAGCATTTACTGGCCACTAAGCTGTGCGACAGAGTACTTGGTGTGACTGTCGCTTCTTCCTCCTGCTTGGGCTTGGTGTGTGAGAGAGGAGAGAATCCAGAACTGAGTCATGACCACAGTGAGTGAGTCACACTTTCAATACCCCCAGCCCCCAAAATCAGAGGATCTTGAGCAGGAGGGGACTCTGAGAAGCCATCTAATCTAGTCTTCTCCAAGCAAGCACATGTACAAACCACCCCAGCAAGAGGCTGTTGCATTTCACACGCTTGGATGTCCTCAAGTCACCCACTGTCTTAGTAAACCTTAGTTAGTACTCTACCTGAAATCTCAGACTGCAGGAACATCTCTGTTTTAGTATAGTTCTCTGGTCCCCACATTCTGCCTGCACAGTGGTTAGGTTTTCCTGGTTAAAAACCCTCCTTGGGTCTCCCAGCAGGTCTGCCTTCCCTTCCTAATGGACCTCTTTAGATTTAAGGTACTTAGTTGGAAGTATCTTTTGCCTCAAGCAAGCCTAGGGGTTGCAGCTTCCAGCTTCACTGGTGCCAAACCAGCTCATTCCCTGAGCCCAGCAGTTAGACACCTGTCCCCTGGCGCGGCCTGAGGCAGTGAGGAAAGAGTCAGATGAGCCTTAGAAGGAGGCTCAGCATCCCCCTTCTGATGAGAGCCAGGCACGGGCCAAATCACAGCCAGCAGGGGACCAGGAAGGATGCTAGGCCACGTTTGGGGTCCCTGTAATGGGAGAATGGTTGCATACCTGAGGCCCTAGCACCCTTGCATGTGGGGGGTTGGGAATTGGTTAGGAGGATTTGATTGGGCAGCTCCCGGGAAGCTGTCTTGGGGGTGGGGCGTGGTAGGGGTTTAGTAGGGACGGGGGGGGGGAAGGCATATGAGCGTACATTTTTAAAAAATTATAGCAGGTAAACATCAACATAAACCTGCCCAGGAAAATAGAGCAGGACTTAAAAGTTTAAAAAACCATAACAAAATAGAGCTCTAACTGTAAACTACAGAAAACAGGCTCAGGGAGCTTCCAGGGGCATTGTCCTTCAAGATGCCTGTCCCGCTGCTCCCTGTGAAGGGCCACCTGTCAGAGCATGGGTTTTGGGGTTTCCTGGTTGTACTGCCACTGCTGCCTAGATTTGGGGAATCTGCCCTGGCTTTGGCTTCTTTTCTTGGAGCAAGGGTGAGGGGCACAGGCTTCAAGCCAGTACTGCATTTTGAGGTTGTAGCAGAAGCTAGGCTTGGAAGGAAGGCAAAGGACTGGATGTCTCTTGGAATCTGCCTGTGCCTTGGGCTAGGACCCAGTCACACCGATCCCTGTGATCACCAACTTGAACCCCTTGAGGCAGAATTTTCATACCCCACTGGCCTTAACTACTTTCTTAATCAGGCTGTAGCCACTCAGCACTGGCGCCTTCTTCTGGATGGACAAAGAGCCTTGAGCAGGAAGGTGGAAGACCCAAGTTCTTATCCCAGCTCATCACTTACAGGTTGTGTGACCTTGGGAAGTCCCTAACCCTCTCTGGACCTCCAGTTACTCATCTATAAGGTGAGGGACTTGGACAAGTTGAGCTCAAAGGCCTCTTCCAGCTCTGACTTTCTGTGACTGGTCATATACCCAGAGCTCAAAATAGGATGTCCCATTTATTAGCCCCATTTTCTTCTGGGGAAATGCAAAAGAGCAGTCCGTGGCAGTCTGGGAGTGGGTCTTGCCAGGTGGTCCAGGATATTCCTGGGGGCAGGCAGGGCCATGTTGATCCTTTGCCCTTCTCAGAAGCGTCCCGATTCCAGGACAGAGAGCGAATGCTGCATTGCTCTCCCAGGTGCGGAGTCAGTGCTGGGAGAGTGACATCCTGCCTGCAGGTAGGAGGCAGCCGCAGGTCTGCAGGCAGAGCTAGAGGAAGAGGCAGGTGCATGACTGGCTGTCTCCGGCCCAAACCCTGGAGGGGCTGTGCAGGATGGGTCTTGGTGGGGCGGAGGACCTCCCCAAGACAAGCCCTTTAGTCACCCAGCCACCTTAAGTGGCTCTGTCACTCTGCGGGTGACAGGGTCAGGTTGGCAGTGTTGGCTAAGAGGGTAACATCACCTGGATCGTGACTGCTTCAGACCAGGGCTGGGGCCCCTTTCCACCAGGTGTCCTGGCCTCTCAACCCTTTTTAGCTCCCACCCCTAGCAGCCTGGAGTGTCATCCACCAAAGCTGAATGGGCTCAGGCTCAGGACACTGGTCCTCAGCTGCCTGGGCAGACAGGGGCCCCTAGGGAGTCATCGAGGACAGTGTTAGCGTCCAGCAGTGCCACTCCTCAAGAGGAGAAAGTCGGAGAGTTCTTGGTCCCAGGGTTTGCTGCTCTCCTTAGATGGAAGGATGTTGACGTTTCCACCTGTTCCACTTCCTCAGCCTGTTCGTGCCTGGTGTTCCTGCTGGGCCTCGGCCCCTGCTCTCAAGTGGCAGAGTCCATATGCGGTCCCGGAGTGCCACTTTTGCTGAGTTGAAGGTACATGTTTAAAACCCCTTCTTCCCGTAGGCCTGTTCCTTCCATCCAGGCACTGCAGAGGGCCCAGGCACAGGGTTTAGTAGCATCATGGACATGACCACCTGGTGCCTCCTCATTTAAAGAAAAAAATCCTCGCGTGGGTTCTAACCTGTGGCAGAATATAAAATATCCTACCTCCTACAAAAAGAGCACTGTTTAAAGTAGGTGTTTGAAACCAACCACTCTCGGGCACAGTGTTGGGCCACCTCAGCAGCGGGAAGGGCCGGAGCCAGCTGTTTGTCGGAGGTGGTGTCCAGCTGTGGCGCAGGGGGAGGGTGCTGGGATCAGAGCTCCAGAGAGCTGATGAGGACCAGCATCGCCACAGAGTGGGAGAGAATGGTGCCGGGGCGCGGCGCTGGGCGGACAGCTGAGTTCTCCACCATCATGCTTGTGCCTGAAACCAGCGGGCAGGAATGAGGGGTCTTCGTCAGCTGGGCCTGGGACCAGCCCAGCCCCACCTTTGTGACAGGGTCCAGACCTTTCCTAAGGAGACTCGCAGGGGCGGGCTGCGGGCCTGGGCATGTGGACGGCTGGGTGGTATTAGCCCTACTCCTACGGCATTTTTAAGGACCTGTGTTTTGCTGTTTGGACTCAGCCTCCCCCTGTACCCCATGCAAGGAGCACACTCATGTCCCTGGCCCTCAGGGCTGTTGTGGGGGGTGGGTAGAGGGTGGTGGCATGGGCAATTTTTGGATTACTTTGCATTTGGTTCCTGTCTGCCTTCTGCTTTCCCTGTGGGGTCTAGGTTGGTGTTGGCTTGTGTGGGGATGATCCCTTCACCGGGCATCTGGGTGGACCCCGATGGGGGGATCGGGGTGGGGAGGGGCAGCACCTCCATTTCTCACGATGTGGACTTCTGCTGGGATCCCATCCCCTCCAGGCCCTGTGGTCCGAATCTGCACCAGGGCATGGCCAATGTCTTCGAGGACTGGGATTTCTATCCAATTCTTGCTGGTGAGGTGGAGTGTGGGCGCTGGGTGCAAATCATTCTGGTACAGCATCTGTGGGAAGGTTTCGGATGGAATTTTCTTAAACTAGGGCTGATCCTTCTGTCTTCCCAGCTCTACACTGGGAGGAGCCTCTATTGTTCTGAGTCCTTGAGGTCCCGCCCCCTCATGCCTCCTGTGTCTCCCATTGACCAAGCTCCTTACCGGTGGGAGGAAAGCTTGCAAGCAGCTTACATGTTTTTGCAGACTTCTTAGGCTAGAAGGACCCCCCCCCCCAGTCCATCACTGTCCCCATAAACCCCGCCCTTCCGTAGTGGTGCCATCTGCCTGTTTTAATAGTTTCCACTACAAGTTACCCAGAGAATCATTCATGTGCTTCATGCCTCTCAGTCACAAACCTTTTGATTTGTCTCACTCAGATTCCTCCTGCTATAAATTGCAGCTCCCTGTGTTCAGTTCCTCACCAGGCCTAGGGTGATTGCTCCCTTCCTCACCTTATACCCAGTGACTGCAGACTCATTGCGGAGAGAGACCACAGGGTCCCACTTAATGCTAAGACTGGAGCTCGAGAAAGTCCAGGAGATGTTGCCAGGAGGTCGTTGTGGAGCTGCCAGGGAGGGAGAGTCGGGGAGATGTCCAAACGTTTCCCTGCCCCCCGCACCCCCTTGCCTTTAGCCAGCCCTCTTCTGGATGTCTGCCTATAGCAGTTGTGCCCAGAAAATTCTGTCACCACTGCCTAAGAAACAAAGCCCATGAAAATGCAAAGGTTGGGGAAGAGAGAGGAACTTCAGAGGCCATGCATTCCACCCCCTTATTTCCATGGGGCTCGCTGCCTAGTTTCTGTCCAGCCCAGGGCTTGTGGGCTACGGCCTTTGTCTTATCACTGGGGAAAGAGCCATCTTAGAGGCGCCCAGCCTCCAGCACATACCCCCACCCCCAGCCCAGGCAGACAGACTCACGGGGCTTCATGGTCGTGGCATTGGCAGAAGGGCTGGCAGGCCCAGTGCCGGCCCGGTTGTAGGCCCGCACAGTCACATGGTACTTGGTGTTGGGGTGCAGGCCAGTGACTCGGGCACTGGTGTCCAGCCCTGCTGTCCTCACTCGGTCAGCGGCTGCTTCTTTGTCCCCAGCTCTCCAGTAGCGGATCTGAAGGGGGCGGAGTCCCCAAGCACAGGATCTCAGGGCTGCCCTGGCCCCCCATGTTCTATTCCTCTTCTGCTCACCCTGGTCCTCGTGACTCAGTCTTGAGTCTCAGAAGCTGGACACCAGATCATGAGCACCCAGAGAGCAGGGCCACGTTGGTGTGAGTCTCTGCTGTCTCTCGGTGTCCAGGAAGGTGCTCGAGACACAGGCCACATAAGGGAGCCGGTGGGCACAGGCTCAACCTAGTGATAGCCTGCGGGAACCCAACCTCACCTCATTAACTCAGGAGCTACCGTGGGGATTCTGCTAAGGGATGCGAAATGCATATTTGTTCCTGCGCCCCGGCTCCTGGCAAGTGGACGGTGGCTGTCCAATAAATATAGACCTATTGTAACAGACATTATTATAAGACCTTCTAAATACTCTTCCAAATCAAGGGCAGAGCTTGGATCATCTCCTCACTGTGGCTTGCCTAAGCTGTCGCACTCAAATCCAGAGCTGACTCTACTGGAATGAATTTGCATTGTCACTAGCAGGCCGACCTGGTGATGCTCCCTCAGGCAATGCCAGTTCTCGCTTTTCCCGCTTTCCCTCCCTCTTACTCCCTCTGGCTTTCCATCTACTCCACAGATACGCTGGCGTGGAGACATCAGCGGGCCCAGACTTCCCCAGGGACAGGATAGTCGCCCGTGTGTGGAGAGGGTCATGCTGTCCTCTTTGCAGCCCCAGGAGGCCAGGCTGTTCCGGGGGCAGAGTCCCAGCCAGAATGGGCTTTGGCACGAAGGGCAGGCTGTGCCCCCTCCTAGACCCCTGCCTCCCCGGCCTTCCAGCTCCAGCCAAGCATTTCCTGCAAGGCCGTCCCCAGGTCTGTCTTCCCCAGTGGGCATCAGCGTGGCTCTTAGCGAGGTTTGCGTTCACAGTGCTGCACAGACTGGTGCTCACTGCTGTGTCAGTGACAGGTGATTCCAGAGAAATGACTAGTGGGCTGTGAGTTGCCCCCACCTGGCCTTGAAGCCCCAGCACCTCATTCTCTCCCAGGCCCCAGGTAGATGCTCACCTCGTACCCCAGGAGGATGCCATTCATGTCCTGTTGTACGGGCTCCCAGGTCACGTTCATCTCTGAGGCCGAGATCCCCTTGGCCCAGACCTTGATGGGGGTCACCCTGGGTTCTGGGGACCGATATAGAATGGGTTTCAATGCCCAGGATTCCCCTGTGTCCTACAGAGAAGCCCACAACTGGGGCTGCCTTTGCTTAGGATTTGTGGGGAGAGCCCAGGGCCCAGGTCCAAGGCCAAGTGGGATCCCCAGAGCATGCCTCAGGGCTCGCTTCTCCTCCTTCTTCCCCCAGCCCAAGAGGAGACAAGGTAGCAAGGGCCAGAGTGCGGTGGGTGGCTGGGAACCCAGGTGTCCTCTCCACCTCCTGCTGTGGAATCGAGCTGGGGGATGAGTAGCATTCTCCCCACCGTACACTCCTAGGGACAGGTGGCTGGGGTGGGGCGAGGGTGGCCCAGAGGGCAGCCCACCTTCCTCAGCCGAGTACACAAGTGCAGTGAGGCTCTCGGGCCCATCCCCGCGGCGGTTGTAGCTGCGGATCTTGACCTCAAAGGGTGTGTAGGGCCGGACGCTGTCGTTGCTGTAGACGAAGTACTGGGCGTCGGCGCCGGGCACGCGGGCAGTCTGCCAGCGAGCGCTGCCCTGCCTGCGGAAGGACAGCAGGTAGCCGAAGCCGTCTCCATTCTGGTACTCCCGTGACATGGGCTGGGGGGCAAGAGCGTGGCATGGGCGAGGGGCCGTGGTGTGTTTCCCTGCCCATTCTCTGGCCCCACCCAACCTTCACCACGAGGGCGGCCCTGGGACGCCTGTGCCTGCGACGGTTTTACTGCAGTGGATTCACGGGAGGGGCTGCAGGCGCAGGGGCGGGAAGAAGTTGTCTGCTTTGGAGGCAGAGCGGCGCAGTGCTCCTTTCTGCATGCTGCCCGAGCGGGAGATGAGTCAGAAAGGGCCGTGGAGGAGGGCTTCTGCCCCTGCCAGCTTACCGTCCAGTTCACGATGAGCTCTCCCGGGGCTCCGCCTCCTCCGCTGAGTCCTGAGGGTGCCACTGAGGGGGCTGTAGGGTACCAGGGGACACAGATGTGACTTGTTAATGGGCAACAAGGGAACAGAAGCCCTGAGGCTGTGCCTGCAGAGCATGCTAGGATGAGGCACCCCTTCAAGGGGGCCCTGGTTTTGTCCTCCAACAGTCTCTCTGGGCGTGGGCTCTGGAGTCAGGCAGGCCTGAGATCAAATCCCGCCTCTGCCACTTGCTAGCTGTGTTTCCTAGGGCCAGTTACTTAACCCTTCTGAGGCTCTGATTCTCCTCCCCACGAGGATAATCATATTTCTCTCAAAGGCTGTAATGAGACTGGAATTAAGACGGTGGCTAGTGGATCATAGATGTTCCATACGGGATGGCTGTCCTCCTCAGCCCTGTCAGCTTAAACTAAATCGCAGAGAATAAGTCATTCATTGAAATTAAGGGGAATAAATAACCCAGAACTGCAGTTAATGCAAAAAAAAAAAGTTCCAGGGTGTTTTATTACAATCTTTCTTTTTGTGGCACTTTTTTTTCTTTCTTTTTTTTTTTTTTTGAGACAGAGTCTCACTCTGTTGCCTGGGCTAGATAGAGTGCCATGGTGTCAGCCTAGCTCACAGCAGCCTCAAACTCCTAGGCTCAAGCGATCCTCCTGCCGCAGCCTCCCGAGTAGCTGGGACTACAGGCATGTGCCACCATGCCCGGCTAATTTTTTCTATATATTTTTAGTTGTTTGGCTAATTTCTTTCTATTTTTAGTAGAGATGGGGTATCACTCTTGCTCAGGCTGGTCTCGAACTCCTGACCTTGAGCGATCTTCCTGCCTTGGCCTCCCAGAGTGCTAGGATTACAGGCATGAGCTACCACACCCGGCCTTTGTGGCACATTTAATTTCCTAATTGTCTCTAGTGTCAAATAAGGCTGATATTATAACAAGAATCTATTTCATCAGCTCACGCTTGGCAGGGAGTAATTTGGCTGAGGGTCAAAATATTTCTGCAGAGAATCCAGCAAATTGGAGACTTTTCACTTTGGTCTGATGACAGTATCTTAAGGCCTTGTAACTTGCAAGGGGCACTTAAACACATTGCCCATCTGATCCTGTGAGGTGGGCATTATTATTGTCCTTTTCAGGGTGGAAAGACTAAGGCCCAGAGAGGTTAATCGACTTGCCTAAGGTCACACAACTAATACGTGGCATAGCTGGAATTTGAACTCAGCTCTTCTGATGCTAAAGCCCATCATCTTTCCTTTGCGTCACTGCTGTCTTTGTGCTTACCTATCCTGGGATACAAGAATAAGGAGTTCCCTTCCTACCCTACATTTGACTCTCCAGGAAGGTCGGGATCAACACAGAAAGTGCTCCCCCTGAAATTTCTCAAGGGAGTTACCTCCAAAAAAAAATGTTGAGTGATTCCAGAAAGAGCCTGGAGAGCCAGCCTGAGGCACGTAGGAGAACACATTTAAGGGAGAAAAGACTTCCAGCCTGGCGGGTCTGGGCAGGTGATGGAGGGGAGGCAGGGTGCTGACTCTATGCTTCGCGTCCTAGGATCCCAGAACTCTCATCCCAGGCCCTCGCTCGCGAATGGCTCAGAGGGTGGGCAGGGGCCTCTCAGCAGTTGCTGACTGGGGCCACTGCTTCCTCCTCTCTCAGGGCTTCTCTACTCCCTTCCTTCCCCACTCAGGTTCTGACAACTGCACGCCTTTCCCTGAGGGCTGTGGACAGGTTATTAATTTCTCTTGCTCCCAAAGAAACCATCCAAAGAAGGGCTTGGAGACACTGGCTGCTTCCCTAGCCCCTGCCCAAAACACACACATGCACATACACACATACACACACAGATATACACACATACACACACACACATACACACATACACATCTTCCACATCAACTGATTTCTGCAACTCATGCACTTCCAGGAGGACATGTGCCCACCCCCCCCATGGTCCTGGGTTCAAGTCCACACTCTGTCAGTGTGACTTTTCCCTTCTCCAAACTTTGGTTTTTCCATTTTTAAAAATTAAACTTAAAAGAGTTATAGAATCACATGCAGTTGCAAGGTTTCCCAGTTTTTAAATGAGGAGTTTGGACTAGATAGTTCACCCATGCAGCGGCCCTGGTCCCTGCATGGGTGTCCTTTCCAATCTGTTTTGTTAGAGAGTCTAAAGCTGGCAAGAAGAGTTGGGACTCGGCGTAACTGCTGCTGGTCTGAGGGTCTCTGTAAAGGGGGCCAGGGTCTCTGCCCTGATGATAGTTCTCTTTGGGACACCCAGGGCTCTGACCTGCATCCTTGGTCCGGATTTTGCTGGAAGGCCCACTGGGCTCACCAGTGCCCAGGATGTTGCTGGCCAAGACCCGGAACTCATAGTCCATCCAGGGCGTAAGGCCCAGCACCTGGGCGGTCTCGGCGTTGCCCTCTATGTTCGCAGGATCTGCAAGGCACCAGGAGTCAGTGTTGCGGCGTTTGCTTATTCACCCGGATGTAGAGGGCAGGCACAGGTCCTGAATCCCCACTTCGAACCCAGCCCTCGCGCGGTACTGCTATATATTAAGCACTCAATACCTCCTTCAGAAATCATTGACAGTGAGTAAACTTCCCTCTCTTGGTGCCTTTGCTAATGCTGTGTGTACCCCACACCCCACAGATATTTTCACTGCTCCAGTAACAGTCCTACCAACTCTGCAGGGCACGTGGAGCGCCTCCTCCTCTACTCTCTCCTCACTCTCCTGCTCTGTTTGTGACTGTCTCCCTGCCTGCCTGGGTGCTCCCCACTGGCCGAGGGCAAAGCTTGTCCCTCTCTGCAGCTCCAGGCTCGGCCCTGGCCCTCCAAACCCCGGCATCCAATCCGCACTTCTTCCCCCACCTCCCATACCCGCCGGGGCCTCACACTTACTGGTCCGAACCTGCTTCCACTTCCCTGCAGGTGGAGTGCGAGCTTGCAGGGTGTACTTGGCAATGGGGCTGTGGTTGTCAAAGCCACGGCTCCAGCTCAGCTGGACAGTGGTATTGCTGATGTCCCTCACCACCACGCCTCCTGGGGGACCTGGCGGACCTGCACCAGGAGGTCAGAGCACAGTGAGTCAGAACTGGACCAGCCTCTCCAGGCCAGGCTCAGGCTGGTGCAGTACCAAGACAGGGCAGCAGAGGGTGCACGCACACCCTGGGTTGGGGGGGCGAGGCATGGCAGCAGGTGGTGGACATGGCATCTGTCTCCAGGTTGAGGGTGCGAACAGAGGGGTGCATAGGTTTCCCAGCGCTAGGCTTTGAAAACCTCTGGCTCAGCAAAGTACTCTCACCTTAGCATGTGTTTAGGAGTGAAATTTTTAAGAGTTTGCCTTTGGAAGAAAAATATTCTACACATTAAGGACCTGTGCAGAACCACAGGATATGCCCCGCTCAGTGACTTCTGTCGGGAGCCCTTCCCGTGGCTTTGAGGGAGAGTGGGGAGACTGGGAGAGCAGGTCAGGTAGGCTCTAGGGGAGTCAGGTGGGGGTAGAGGTGGGAAATCCCAGCACCTCGGACCAGGACCGTGGCCTCTTTGGATGCGCTGTCCACCACCGTCTGGGCCATGCACGTGTACTTCCCACCATGGCGCAGCTGGGCATTCAGGAGGGTCAGATCCCCTACGGTCTCCTTCTGCACACAGGGGACAGCAAAGGGCGGTGTCAGTGGAAGCAGCCCTGGCTGGTGCAGTGGGCCACGGGACACCAGGTAGAGCTTGGGAGCCCCACTCCGTGACGTCCGTGCACCCTCTGCATCTCAGTTTTCCTGTTTGCTCAATGGGAGGAATCAGCTACTCTCCACTTAGTAGCACTGAGGACTAAAGGACACAGTTTGTTACAGGAGACAGTCAACGATAGTCCAAGCTAATAAAGATATTTGTGCTGGGGGCAGGCTAGCAAGGACAGCAGTGGGAGTGATTCTCTCTGGGTGCCCGGAGCTCCAGGTTTTTCCCTAGCCCTCTCTCCTAAATGCATATTCCAGGTGGAATCCAGGAAGGGTGGTTATTAATGCAAGGATGAGCTTCCTGTGCATAGGCCTGAGGGAGTAGGCAAGGGTGTGGGGGGCTTGGAGGCAGTGATGACTAAGGACATGTCTCTATCTGGAAGGAGGGAGGAGCTGTGGGGGCTCTGGCCTCAGGCCTCACCACATTAGCCCTCCGGTAGTGCCCCCCAGGCTTATCAAAGTCGATGGGGAAGTCATCCAGCGTCCAGGTGAAGGTGAGATCCATGGTGGGGTCATGGGAGGCATGGCACTGTAGGGTCAGGTTGTCACCCAAGTTAATGTCAGCACTTGAGGGGGCTAGGGTGATCTTGGTTGCATCTGCCAAGAGAAACAAGGCCCCTGGGTGGATGGAGGAGGAAATAGACCCAGGCATGGGCTGTGGGGCAGGGCCAGAGGCTTGGTCCTAAGCCCCAGGGAAGAGAAGAGGTGGTGTGACCAACACACATCCTGACCCCTCAGCAGCCCCATGAGTGTGTGGCAGGCAGGGAGGCATGACCAGACTCTAGATGGTGGCCAGGGTGTGGTCCCAGGTGACACTGAATCCTGGGGTAGCAGCCTCCACACCAGACTAGGAGCAATATGGAGACACAGGAGCAGAATGGTGGGGAGGGTGGCACCCTGGACAGTGGAGCCACCGATCTCACCAAACCACAGCCCTCACCGCGCACAGACAGGATTCCAGTGCTGTTGGCTTTGCCCATGAAGTTCTCAGCAAAGCAGGTGTATTTGCCTTCATCTGACCGGCTGATGTTTTTTATGATCAAGGTGCCATCCGGAGTGACAGTTACTCTGCAGCAAGGACAAAGCAGATCTGGCCAACCTTGGGACACACTGTAGTCACAGGAAGGGGCCTAACTTCCAGGAAGGATGAGGAGGGGCAGGAACTGCCCAGGGTGGGATGCCGGTGCTACCTGCTGCTGTTGACCAAAATCTCAGTGCCTTTGCTCCAGAGCACCACGGCCTTTGGAGCCGCCCGGGGCTGACAGGGGATAACGACCTCTCCCCCACGGGCTGCAGGGATCAGACGTCTCACAGGACTCAGCCTAAAGTCAGGGGCTAGTGCTGGAAGGAAAGGGGAGAGCCAGATAGTCACCCACGGGATCACAACAGCACCCATCACCCTTGATTAAGATGTCACCTGACTACCCTCCAAGGCCAACCCATGCGTGACTCCACCACTTCCAGGACACATCCAGAGTCCAGCTCCCTCTCCTCACCCCTACTGCCGTCCCTCTGGCCCAAGCCCAATCTCCTGCCTGGACTACCGACAAGCCCCCTCATCCATCTTCCTATTTCTGGGCTGCCCTCCCACAGTCTCTTCTCCACCCAGCAGCTGGGAACGTCTTTTTAAAAACTCATTATGCGCCACTCACCTGGCTGATTTTTCTGTCCTTTGAAATTACAAAGTCTTTTCCTGCCTCCAGGCTTTTGCCCTTGCTATAAATTTTGCCTGGAAATTCCCCAGATCTTCACATGGCTGGCCCTTTCTTAACACTCAAATCCCAAATGTGACTTCCTCAGGGAGGTCTTCTCCTGCCACCTCATCTAACTGGCCTCCCTCATCCCCATTCCTCTGCTGGATTTTCTTCATACTGTATTTTGTATGGCAATCTGAAATTACTTAATTATTTGGTTTTGTGTTTATTTATCCCTCTCCCTCTACTGGACTGTAAACTACTTGAAGGCAGATACCCGATCTTTCATGTTTATTCCCTAGGAGGTGTTGAGTAAGTATTAGTTGAATGAATGAATGAATAAGTCTTGGTTAAGCCTCACTACAACTTGATAAGGCGGGTATCATTATGTCCACTATACAGATGAGGAAACTGAGGTTCAGCGAGCACTAGCTGACATTTACCGGGCACCTGTTATATGATGAGCAGACCCTCTCCCATCTGTCTCATCTGCTCCTCACGATGCCCAGGAGGGCAGGGCTGTTATTGCTTATATTTTACAAATCAAGAAAGCGAAACACAGAAACACAGTAACTTGCCAAAGTTCACATAGCTGAATGGGCTGAGTTAAACCCAGATCTGATTGATTTGGTTTTCACTGACTTTTGTCACCTTTCTTTTCACTGCAGAAAACATTTACTTTGCCTGTGCCAGACATGGAACAACTCAGAGGCGCTGTCCTCTGGGAGCCCTCAATCTAGTATCTCACCTCCTTTCTTAAATCTCTGAGTTCTCCTACTCTGAAGCCATTGGAAAACCAAAGAAAACTGCATGTGTGTGTTCGTGCATGTGTGTGTGTGTGAGTGTGTGTTTAGCAATGCCTAAACTCAGAACTCCTAAAGTCCCCACCTGTGTGTCCTAAGGGATGTCCGCTGCCTCCTTGGGCCCTTTACCTTGCACGGCCAGCTCGGCGCTGGCGTAGATGGTGCCGTGCTTATTCTCCGCCACACACTGGTACATGCCTGAGTCCTCCAGGCTCAGCTTGGAGAACCGCAGGTCCCCGGCCATCACCTCCACCCGGTTCTGTGCAGAAGAGCCCGGCCCAGGGCAGGGCAAGGGGATCAGGACCACCGGAGGCCCAGGGAGGAGGGGCTGGCAGGCGTGGCACGGTGGAGACTCTAGACTGATGACCCCTTAAGGACTTGGCTCATTTGAGCATTCGCACCTCAGGGCCGCCTGACATCTCAGGACTCTGCCTGAGGCCAGAGGGGCAAGGGTGACCGAATTGTTTTTCTGTGGCTGAGCTGTGCCTGGACACAGGTCTCTGGGTCTCTATCAGGTTGACCATGTGACTCTGGGATGGCAAGAAGCACCTAGGACCACTCTATGGCATCCTAATTAGCTACCAGAGGGGCCACTAGTGGTGTCTATCAGGGGGCTTTAGGGGGTAAGGGCACCCACCGGGTGAGCAGATGTCGGTGGTGTGTGGGAAGGAGCCCCACGTCTCCTACCTGGGAGGCCAGAGGCTCCCCATTCCGCAGCCAGCGCACTGTGGGCCGGGGCTTGCCGGCGGCTGCGCAGCCCCAGCGCAGGTTGGAGCCGATGTCGGCCTCGGTGTCGGAGATCACCTTGAGCCACTCTGGCTGAGCTGTGGGGAGCAAGGGAAAGAAAACGAGGATGAGCCGGAAGGGGGCGCAGCTCATTCGAAAAGCGAGGCTGCAGTACCTGTGCTGGGCAACAGAGGGCGCCGTCAGCACTCCGGGATGGAGGACCAGGGAGAGGGGAGGAGGGAGGCCCCAGCAAGCTGGCACACTGCGGTCGTGCCAATGGCCGTCTCAGTGACTTAAATCATTCCAAAGCCGTCCACGTGCTTTCGGCACCCCTGACTGAAGCTCTGAGCCGGCCACAGCACGAGCCTCCTCTCTTCCCATACCCAGTGCAGCCCCGGGGCAGGGAGGCTCAAGCAAGGGGCCTCCCAGTCTCCTCCCTGACTTCGGGTCTGTTTCCTCCAAGACAAGGCTGAGCCGGGGGCAGGGGAGTCCCAGGCTCTGTACCCTGCACGATGATGCGGCCCTGGACGGTGTCGCGGCCCTTGGAGTTCTCCGCCTCGCACTCATACGTGCCCTCGTCCTCAAAGCTGACGCTGGGGATCTGCAGGGTGGGCTCGGCCGTGGCCCACTGCGGGGACAAGGAGCCGTCCACTTTGCGCCACTTGATCCGGGGGACAGGGCTGGCAGGGGAGACAGAGTGGGAGGGGCGGGGCTGGGCTGGCAAGCTCCTCCTGTGCCTGCAGCTCCTCCTGCCCAGACCCCCAGGCCCTCCTGAGAAGCTGGCGGTGAGTTTGGGGTGGGGGCAAGGGGACTCTGGGCCTGGGAGGGAACAGAGGGAGAGAGGGTGCCTGTTGGCCTATTCTCATGTTCCTTCCCCAGGTGGACTGGGAGCACAAGCTGGGGAGGGACAAGAGTCAGGGCTCCTCTATCCCTGTCCCCTCCAACAGTTGTGCCATCAGTGAGGCTGGTCTTCTGTGAGGTCTGTACCCTGCACACCCTTCCCCTGCACTGGTCACCGTGTCTCTGGGTCCGCCCTCCTCTGCAGTAGCCTGTGACTTGGGTCTTTATAGGTTCCCTTTCCCAGTATCCCGACAGCGCCTTGCCTCTACTCTTCAAAGGTTATTAGTGATCTGTGCACTAAAATGGACTGAGGTATCAGTGAGTCCTAAAGGCTTAATATGTCACCCTTCCACGTGCTTTTCCGATGGATTTTCTGGAAGCAAAACATTCCATAATGTAAAGGCCATCTCAGGTAACCTCAGGAGATGTTTGGGGGACCAAAGTACAAATCAGAATCTTTCATTCATTCTACGAACATTTATTGAACACCTGCTATTTACTTAGCCCTGTTCCCATGAATCCTTTTTCTGGGAGAGCAAGAAAGGTAATGCTTTCTGTTGTAGCTCTTAAATAGGTAACTGTTAACATTCGCAGAACCCTCACTAAATACCAGGGACTGTTCTAAGCACTTCACATATGTTAACTCATGGAATCCTCATAACAACCTTGTGAGGTAGGTACTATTGTTATCACCATTTACAAATAAAAAGCATGAGGCACAGACAGGTTAGGTAGTCTACCCAAGGTCTCCCAGCCAGTGAGTGGCAGAGCTGGGATTTGAACCAGGCAGGCTGGGGTGGAGTCCGACACTGTGCTGCCTGCCTGCGGCCCTGGGCGTTACTCAAGCTGTCCTGTGCATTGCAAGGAGGACCAAGTGATCTGATGTGTGTAAGGCCTCAGGTATGTGTGATGCCTCACCTGGAAAGTTAGTGCTTAGCGAGTGTGTGCTCACACACCAAGGTGACTAAGCACCGACCCTGCCTGCCCTCAGCCGGGGGTCACCTGTGCCCTCCTCTGAGAGGTTGTGCCTCTCTCTTCCATCACTCACTTCCCAAAAGCGAAGCACTCCAGGGTGACCTGCTGCCCCACCAGCGCATAGGTCTCTGCTGGGAACCGGGCCTTGATGCTGGGCGCAAAGAGCCGGGAATCTGGGGAGAAAGGGGTTTTGCAGATCAAATGCAAATGACTCTAGGTCAAGTGCTCCTGCGTTAGGGATCTCTGTCTGGGCAGTTGAGTCGAATCTCAGAAGACTCTTCCTTTGGGGCCTGGGGCAAGAGTCTGAGGGAGGCCTTGCAGCAGGAGGACCGAGCTGATCTGCACGACCTTCAAGGGAAAAGCCCTTTCCCACACTGGGTGACCCTTCCAGCCCCTCCTCCCCACCGCGCCTGGCTAATCCTGACCTTCGGCAGCCAGGTTGAGCTGAGCAAACTTGCTGAAGACACTCTTGGTGGAGAAGTCCATGTGGCTGGTGGCCAGACAGGAGTAGTTACCCAGGTCTGAGGCATTGGTCCGGGCAATGTACAGGTTCCCTGTGGTCTGGGACACGAAGTGACGCCCATCCGTCGGGATGAAGTTGGGGAACTCGTTGAGGAGCCAGCGGTAGGACAAGCCTAGGACGGGGGTAGTTTGAGGAAAACCAAGGGGTGCTGGGCTAACAGGGCAACTCTGGGTGGGAGCCCAGCATGCTGGTGGCCATGTGCCAACCCTGTCCTGAGAGCCCCCATGTTCTGCACCAGGGCTGAGGGGAGACCTAGAGGGAAGATGTGACTTTGTCCCTGCCCTCCAATCTGAAGGGGGAGGCAGGGCACAGACTTAGAAAGTGACAGACCCATGAAGGAAACACAGATCATTTCAAGTTGGGGCCCCAGGGACCAGTGCCTCCAAGGGCCACTCACCACCTTTTATTCCATCCTTCTTCTGCTAAGCATCTAGAAGCCTTCCTGAGCCCTCTGTCTGACCCTGCCCAGGCTCCCAACTCACCTGGGTAGTGGGCAGGCGGGTTACAGGGTAGCATCACCCCCCAGCCTTCGTGGGTTTTCACTGGGTCTCGCTCCTCCTTGGAGAATTCCTGCAGAACTGGAGGCGAGACCAGGGGGCTCAAGCACTGTCCTCCTGGCCTGGGAGACCCTCCCCAACTCATCCTCCTGGGGGAAGCACAGTTTGCTAGGGCAGGTCACGTGAGGTCAGGAGAGCCTGGCTTGAGGGTGTCACCTGTCCTTTCTGGGTACGTTCTCCCAGACCTTCTTCCCCTCCCCCCAGGTGTCTTGGCCCCTGTGGGTCTCACAGCCGAAGCGGAGGACAGCCTCCCTGCTGACGACAGTGCCCACTGGGTTGGAGGCCAGGCACTGGTAGACACCGGCGTCCTGTGCCTTGGTAGGGTTCATGATGACCAGGTTGCCGCCCACCAGCTGGTGACGGGAACCTGGCTCCAGCTTCATCTCAGTGCCATTCATCTTCCACCTGTGGCAGGTGCAGAGACAGGGGACCTCTGAGTTCTGCTGGGGGCAGGGCTGATGTGAGGAGGCACTCCATGGCTGCCCAGGGACCCCCAGCGCCCCCTGCAGGGGCCTCACCTGTAGGTGGCTGGAGGGCTGGCCCGGGCCCGGCACGCCAGCAGCACCTGCTCCTCTGTGGACTCCTCTGGGAACAGCAGACCAAGGGGCTGCTCTTCAAAGACAGGCCCAAACGTGGCCGGGGATCCCCGGGTTGAAGTCCAGGCTGCAGATGAGGGACACCAGCAGAGGCCTCAGGGCCTGGGCCCCGGCTGGAGCCTGGCTGCTTGGACCTCGCTGTCCAATAAGACTTTCTGTGATGGTGGCAGTGCTCCACTTTTTGCACTGGCCACGTGGCTGCTGAGCGCTCAAAATGCAGCTACAGTGGCTGAGGAACCATATTTTTTATTTTATATTATTTTAATGAATTTGAATAGGCTAGGCAGGTCCCATCTGGTCATGTTAGTTTAGTCAACCACCCATCCTACACTCAGGTATTGAGTACCTCCTGTATACCTGGCACTGGGCTAGAGACTGGCTTGCAAAAATGATTCAGACACAGTTCCTTTTCTTCAAGGAGCTTGCAGTCCACGGACAGGACAGAAAACCAACAGTGTAAGGTGGCAGATGCCAAAGTAGTAGCTTATGTTCAAGATGCTGGGGCCCTCAGAATGGAAGCAGTTGCCACTGCCCCAGACTCTCAGGCAAGGCTCACGGAAGAACTGATCTGCAGGGTGTGACATGCCTAAGAAGATGCTGCCCAAAAAGGTCCAGAGAGGATGTGTGTCCCTGGAGTCTAATGCCCCTTCTGGGACAGTGTGGCCCAAAGAAAAGAACCCAGGCCTGGGGACCAGGCTAGGCCTCCTACCAGCTGTGTGACCTTAGGCAAGTTATAGAACTCTCCTGAGCCTCGATGTCTTCATCTGTGAAATGGAAAGACTGTGAATTCACGTCCTAGGTCTGTGTGAAGATTCAGCCAGAAAAACACTGGTAAGGTGGCGGGCACAGGACAGAGAGCGTGTGCTTGGCAAATGTCTGCCGGACCCAAGTGTGGGGTGGGTGGGGACTGGCAGGAGAGGGCAGGTCTCATTGTGGGCAGGCTGCTTTGGTGGCAGTTCTATAAAATCCCAGTATCACAATACAATAAATGCCCAGAAGAGAAAGTGGCTTGCCCCGTCTGCAGCACAGACAGGTCTGGACCTCCTGAACTTGCTGAACAAATGGGTATCACACATGCCAATGGAGCTTTCCTGCCCAGCCCTGTTCTGGGGCAGACGCCTCTCTCTCCATGGGTGCTGTCCTGCCTCACCAGGGCAGGGGCAGGGGACACAGAAGCAGAGATGGATAGTGCTTCACGCCTGCCTTTCCACAGGGCTGGGGCGGGCTCTGTCTGCTAACCGGTGGGGAAAGTCCACTTTGCCTCTGTGGCATCAGGCAGAGCCAGGCCACCCCTAATTGGCTTCTACCTCCCAACGCAGCTGATTTCAGGCCCTCCTTGGTGGGGCTTGAGGGGAGAGATCCCCATTAACCAATTAGTGCTTCTCTCCTGGTGCAGGCAGCTGTCAATCTCTTCTGGGGGTCCCCGTGCTGCAGCTGAGGCCCAACCCTGGCCCCCTGGGAGTGAGGGCAGCTGTTCAGTAGCTCTCAGAATGAGGTGGGAGGCAGGGCTCCCAGAAATGGCCCGGTGCAGGTGTCCCCGCTCCACTCTCCCTCTCTGCCGCCCCGGGCCTTGGAGCACCTCGAGCAATGGCACCATCTCAGCTGGAGAGCCCAGTTTAATCCCAAGTTAATGATGGTGGTGGAGGGTGGGGACCCTGCCCCAGCTGGCAATGCTGGGAGGGGAGGCAAAGTGGGGGCTGAGGAGGCAGCGGGCTGCTGGGAACCTCCTTGAACAATTGCAACTTCCAGGAACTCGGCTGGGGGCGGGGGGTGGCTGGGTGGACCCAGGGCACGCTGATGCTTTCAGACTATCTTTCTTCGTGAAGAAGCTTTCTCTGCACTCAGCCATCCGCACACCCTCACACTCACGCAGATATCCACTTATACACCTCTGCACACCTCCCACCTCCACAGCTCTCCAGCATGCTCACTCTCACCACACACATGCAAACACGCATCCATATACACATGCCTCTCTAGGCTACTCCGCTGGCCAGATACACACATTATATACACATCCATTCCCCACACAGCTACGGATGGCCATGTGCACTCACTCACATATATCCATGCACTCATAGTGATAAAAATAGGTGCTATCGATTGAGGACTTACTGT
The DNA here is from genome assembly GCA_963574885.1 of Lepilemur ruficaudatus. Lineage (NCBI taxonomy): Eukaryota > Metazoa > Chordata > Mammalia > Primates > Lepilemuridae > Lepilemur > Lepilemur ruficaudatus. The sequence goes on along the minus strand of CAUYRT010068202.1, from coordinate 29,820 downwards.
TTATAAGATACCATGCCCCATATTTCCTTCTTGTAACCTCTTTATAAGATAGGTGTGGCCATTTGTTTATTTTACTAACCTGGATATTGAGACTTAGAAAGCTTAAATAACTTGCCCCAGCTCACACAGCAAGGAACTTGCTCAGAGGTAAGGAACCAGAATCTCTAGGAGTGAGGCCCAGGAATCCAACTTTTTAAAAATGCCTCGTGGGCATTCTGAGGCCAGCTGGGGTTGAGACCCGTGCGCTGCGCTGTCAGGCCTCGTAGACACGGCCATCACCCCGCATGGCTGCCCCCTGCGCAACACTTCACCACACCTCCATCCGCTCATACACCCACACCCGCAGCGCACGCCCACACACCCCACGCTTTCCCTGCAGCTACAAACACACCACCCACACGCGTACCTTCCACACGTGTGTGCTCATGGGCACACACACACACAGTCCCAGGCAAAGCCGGCCCCTCCTTGCGGCTCTGGTTCCACACCCTCTCTGGGTCTCTCCTGGTTCCCTGTCCTGTAACTCTTTCTCCCAAACCCAGGCATCAGGAACCTTGCCAAGGAGGAAACTGGAGGGGTGAGAGGGTGGAGAACCCTCCCTGCCTATCCGTGCACCAGGCTGCCGGGAATCTGAAGCTGTCCCCGGAGGGCCGGTCAGCAAAGGAGGCCGAGACCTGAGGCACTTTGCCTGGAGGGGTGGGAACACGGGATGCGATTTGCCACTTCTGTCTCTCCCGGGAGCCCCAGGAGGTCGCAGACGAGGCCTGACACCTTGGCAATTGCCCTCCTGGGTCTCTGGGTCTGCGGACCTTGGAGCCTGCCCCTACCCCTTTGTCTCAGATGGTGCAGGTCCTCCTCTGGGCTGTCCCTGAGGGGGGCTGCGGAGGAGCCCAAGCACCTCTGCTCTCTCTGCGGTGGGTGTCCCCACCCCTGCAGCTCCTCTCAGTCTGGTGGGCCTGGGACAGGAAGCTAGATCTAGGGGGCTAGGCAGTGCCCCTCACCCTCAGGGTCAGCCCTGTTTTCCAGCAGCCTCCCTGACTTGGCTGCAGGGCTGGGAGGCAGGTAGGACAAAATGAGGACATCTGAAAGTATGCCAGTGGGGCCCTTCCCTGGTGACACAAGGCTCTAAAACGCACGGGCTGCAGCCTGGCAGGGGTGTGGGGTGGGGAGGCAGAGTCTGAGGTGGTTAGAACTCCAGGAGGAGTGTGGGAGGAGGGAGATGTTTAAGGAGAAAAAAGACGCCTATAGATGGGGGCTGAGGGTCAGGGCAGAGGCCACACAGTGGGTCCCTAGACCTCTGAGAGTGGCAGGCGGGCTGTTGCTATCTGCTCCTGTGCTCTCCACAGCCCAGCTGACCTGGACCTCTCAGTCCGCCCTACCCTCCTCACCACTCTCCCCTTCTGGCAGCCTCCCCCCTGCCCTGCTCCAAGCCGGGAGCACTCCACGGGGAGCATCTGGGCTCCCCTGCTCTGCCTGGTCTCTTCCAGTCCGTTTGCTGGGCTGCGGTGCAGCCTTAAGGAACCCTCCCAGAGTTTTGTGGCATTCATCACTGTCTCCTCATGTTGGGGGAACTACAGAGCCCTGTCCAGGGGAATTTCCTGCTGTGGTGGAATGTTCTATCATCTGTGCTACCCCACACGGTTATCGGACACTGGCACTATGGCTAGTGCCACTGAGGAAAGCACTCTTAAAACTGACCTAAATCTGCATCATCATAGTCCCACGTGGCTGTCACCTAACATACTGAACAGTCAGCCTACCATACTGGACTGGAGGCCGCGACTCGGGGCTGATAGCGTGGAGATCGGGTCGTGCCATACTCTCGCTGTGTGACCCAGGGCAAGCCACTCATCCTCTCTGGGCCATTCTTGCTTCCTCTACAACATGGCAAAGATGAATTCCCTCTCCTCCTAACTTCAAAGGGAAGGGAAGATCCATGAATGGGAAAATTTTAACAACGAAATGGCCTGAGATATCTAGGTGCTACAACAAACGCAGAAGTCGATTATTTCTGTAGTCTTCACCAAAACTGCAGCAATGATATAACGATATGGTCATCCCTGCTAGGCTTCAGAGCCCAGATGAACCCTCTTACCTGGAGAAGAGACAAGGGCCACAGCGGCCAGCAGCAGCACGTGTAGCTTCCTCCTGGTGGGTGTCCCCATGGCGGGTGTTCTGGACAGAAGTGGGGATCAGAGGAGGAGCTTTGGCTCAGCCTGGGGCACGTCCAGCTGGAGGCAGAGAAGGACCTGGGAGGTGGATGGACCGACAGAGGGCTCTAAGCGGAGGAGCGCCCCTCCAGCTCCAAGCACATCTGGGTCGGTAATGCTTTTACCTCGGCCAGAGCCACCGGAATTACCCAAGCACTAATCCTCCCCAGGCCCCAGAGGAAGGGGCTTGGCTATTACCACGGAGCTCTTCCCAGGGCTGAGTGCCTCCTGCAGGCCCCCTGGGAGTCTGGCTCTGCCTTGCACCCCCACCCGCTCCAGCCAGCGGGGTGCTGCTCAGGAAGTGAAAGCCATGACTAATTGGGAGGCAAGAGCCCACCTGCCCGCTCTGCCCAGCGCTAGCGCTCAGAGTAGGGTCCAGAAGAGAACAGGGCCCGTGTCTGGGTTGGGAACCAGAAACTTCTCCCTCTGGCAACCAGGATTGGGGCTGACTGTCCCCCTGCCCCTTCCCACAGCTGCCTGGGTTGGGAGCTAATAAGCCCCTCTGGGAGCTGCATTAAGTCTCTAGGGACCAGCCTAGTTTTTCTAGCTATAAGGAGTGAGTATCACAGCCTCCCACCAGGGTCCCCAGGTAAAGCACTTAGATGTTTTGCATGACAGTCAAAACATGAAAGTCATGACCTTGGCCTCATTAGCACCACTCCCAACCAGAGGGGCTAATGGGCCCAGCAGGCCTTCTGGGCTGAAAGGGTTAACACAGCTCCCAGAGGCACCTGCCTCTTGCATGGAGATGAGCAGAGACTTGGTTAAATCCTGGAGCTCCATAAAACTGTTCCCTGCAGGCTGCTGAGAGCAAGTCACAGGCCTGTCCCATCAGTCTGAGAGATTAGGCCCCATCTTGAGAGACGAGGGCAGGGGCAGGGCCAGCCTTCCATCCATTCCCCATCCCTGGGAGAGGTTTCCAAGGCCCGAGGAGAGCATGGAAGGAATCTCAGGGACCAGCTTGCTGGGTACCAGAGCGAGCCTGGGTCACTGGGCTCCCACTTGGAGCTGCCACAGGGGCCAGAGAGCCTAGCTGCAAGGCTGGGGAGAGAGCCTGGCTGGGGGCTCTTTCACTAACTGCCTGCAAGGTCTGTCCCATCTCTGGATCTCAGTATTCCAGCTCTGACAATGCTCCCAGAAAGTGCAGGGTGGCCAAGGGCCTGGGACACCCTGTCCCCTGGTTGGGGGTGGAGGTTGTAGAAGGAAGGCTGTAGACCTTAAGACCACCCCTAGGGCCTGTGCAGGCCAATGCAAGCTCAGGATCTCACAAAGAGAGTTCCCAAATCCTTTTCAACCTCCACGTTAGATCACTGCACAGCCTTTTCCTGCCTCTTCCACAGCCACAGCTGCTGGGATGGGGGGCAAGGAGGGGGAGAAGTGGCCCCAGGGCCTGTCAGAGAGGATGTGGGTGGAGCTGAGAAGCTTGTGGGGGGCTAGGAGCAGATGGCACTCCCTCCCCGACCCTGACTCCTGCCTCACATCCACTTCCCACTGTCAGGAAGGGTGCCCAGGAGCCATCTCTCCCCAGATACCTGCTCCTCCCTGTCCTTGCTACTCTCAGTTCCAGACTTGACCCCAGACATTCGCCCGGCACACCCAGCTCCGTCCTCCTGTAGTGCCCTTCCCAGGCCAGGCACACGCATCCCGCCAAGCCCTGTTCACATCTCACCTCTGCCTGGAAACCCCTGAGATGCTCCCACCTGCCAGTTAGAATTGACCCTTCCTGACTATACCCTTGGTGCCCGTGGCGCTGTGCCTGTCCCCATTAGGAGGTTGTCAGCTCCCCAAGGAGAGAGATCATATTTAGTTCATCTTGGTATCTCCTGTGCTAGCACATAATAGGTGTTTTTGTGTGTTGAATTTGTATTCTCTGATTGAGAACAACTCTGATTACATGCCTCCGGGAGCCGTGAACACATGTGCACTCACACACTCACAGTGAAGCTCAGCACAGACTCTCCTCAACTTACGATGGGGCCATGTGCCAACAAACCCATCACAAGTTCAAAATGAATACACCTAATCTGAACATCATTGCTTGGCCTAGCCTACCTTAAATGTGCTTAGAACACTTCTGTTAGCCTACAGCTGGGCAAAATCAAAATTATTTTATAATAAAGTGTTGAATATCTCATGTAATTGATTGAATACTGTCCTGAAAGTGAACACCAGAAAGGTTGTACGGGCACTCAGAGCACAGTTGCTATTGAAAGTGTATCACTTTGGCACCTCATAAAGTCGAAAAATCTTAAGTGGAAGCATCTTAAGTCAGGGACCATCTGTGTATGTCCGATGAGGCTGGCAGGTCTTCAGTGCTCCCTGGGGCAACGCCGAGGCAAACGCCTGCACACACACTAGGTCTCTAGGGTCAGCAGGGTGTCCGGTCATGGGGAAATCACAGAAGTATGTCCCTGGAGGTTATAAAAACGCGGGGAGTTATCCTCAGAATAGGGAAGCATTGTCACAGTACGGACCTTCCAGGATTTAGAATCTAAGGGTTGGTAATATTGACTTCATCTCTTAAAAGCTTTGTGAGCTTAGACAATTTATTCCCCCTCGTGGAGCCTCAGTTTTCTCATCTGCAAAGTGGAACTCATAACGTGCATTTTATAGAGCTGTTCGCAGTGTTAAATGAGGTAATGAGTGCCCTGCAGTGGTTTTCAAAGTGCTGTGACAGCCTTGGGGCGGTTTGTACTTGTCTTTGGTACACAGTGAAGGGTGGGGGTTACTAGGGAGAGAGTTTGGGGCTCCATCCTCTTCCCAACTCCAGCCAGAGTGGCTCCACTTATGTCTGCTTTATTTACCGGAATTTCCTACGAAGTTTCCTTTAAACAAAGGGTGCTATGGCTCCAAAAAGTTTGAAAATCACCCCCTTGGCACCGGTGTCGTGGTGTCTGGCACAGAGAAGGTGCTCCATCATCATTTGTTCCCTGCCCTTTGTCAGCCTGCCAGTCCTGGGAGCTCAGTGGGGGCAGGGTGCCTGCTGGGGAGGAGCTTGGGCTCCAAGCACTTATCCCGGAAGTGCCAGAGCAAGGCAGAGACAGCAAACCAGGGCCGGAGATGCTGGGCAGACGCCCAGCCTGATCCTCAGCTGCCCCGGCAGTGCTGGGAGAGCAGGCCTGTGAGCATGTCTGTGTCCTGCTGTGCAGGTATATGATGGTTGTGTGTATCTGTCTGTCCTGTCCATATGTCCCTGTGTATATGTGTGATCTGACCTTTGTGCCTCCGCATATACGCACGTGTCTATGTGCCTGTGTATGAGGATATCTGGTCTTTGTGTGTATATGCACAGGGCCTGAGGGCTTGGCCCCTTGCCTTGTTTCCATGTGACCCTCCAGGAGGCCTGCACCCCAGATCCTTCACTTCCCTCCCCTATGGTCAGAATTATCTGTTGTCTCTATTGCCATAGATAATTACCACAGTTAATCATGGATAACCCAGTCCCACTGCTCGTCCTAAACTTCAGTTCAATCCAGAGTTTTACCAGCCACCTCCCCAGCCCAAGGACCCTGAATATCCTCTGGGGACTGAGATGTACAGCCTTAAAGGAGAAATGGTGGGGGGCAGGGGGGGGCGGATCCAGGAGCACCTGGGGTTGTCCCTGGGGAGCACTAGAGAGCTGTCAGCCTGATCTGATGTATACTGCGCTCCATTGTGTGCTGCGTGAGTCTGGGGTGACTCGGAGTCTGGGGTTGGCGCTTATTGCCTCCCTGAAGGCAAGGCACTGGCACCCAGTCCTACCCTGCATCCATTCCATTGTGGTATTTATTAACCACGTGCCAGGCACTGTACCTGCACACAGAGACAGTGATACGGACGCTGCCTCCACAGAGCTCCTGGACCCATGCGGTGCAGCCTAAGATGTTCTCATGAGTCCACAGATCAGTCATCTCCCCTGCCATCTGCCCTATGACGTGTTCTAGAATGCCCGGGATGGAGGAGGCCTTTTTGTCAGGAGCAAGACTGGAGTGGAGCTATGCCAGGCCTGTAGCTGGCCCTGCGATCCCCAGCCAGCTGCCCTGGGACAGGGGTGCAGGCACAGGCTGGCACAGGCAGACACAGGCTGTCGCCAGCGGGACTGGTCCTGTGAGGCACTGGCACACGGGGGAATAGACCACTTGGGGGCTCAGGGGCTCCAGAGGGAGCTGGCTGAATTTGCAGGCCGAGGGAACAAAGGGCCTGGGGGACAGCTGGGGGATAGAGGCTGTAAGCCAGACTCCAGCACACCACAGGGTTCCTGGGCTAGGGACCCCTGCATGGAGCCAGTCAGAAAATGAAAGATACACTCCTCCCAAATGCTGCGTGTTGGGGTGCCCTGCTCCTGGCCCTGAATCTCTCTCTCTTTTCTCCAGAAAATGGAGATTGGAGAGCATTAAGGAAATTGGCAACTCTCTGATGGGTAGCATCAGGAAAATGGGAGTTAGGAGCCCAGTTGAGGGCAGAGACCAAGTGATTTATTAACAGTCTACAAAGGAGGTCCTCCCCTTGGCCTCCATCCTGCAGCACAGCACACTGGTTCTCCAGGGCTGGCCAGGAGTCAACCAGCCTGGTGCTTTCTAGCTGGTATAATTATAATATAACTAACTAGTTTCACCCTAGTTATTACGGTCATTACCTCACCTCTCTGAGCCTCAGCCTCCCATCTGCAAAATGGGGATGAGACGGGCAGGGCCCAGCCCATGGGACTGTTGTGAGGCCAGCACCATCCCTGGACCGTCGTGAGTTCTAAGATCAGATCTTAGAGCCCTCACAGCCCTCCTGTGTCCACACACACTGTGCCTGTGTGTGAGCCAGGCTTACTTCCCCGCAGTCACAACACTTGGGCTGCACTCACGTGTTTAGGAGACTGGCAAACCCACAATCTCTGCGGGCAGCTGCCTCCCGCCTCTTAACAGCCCACAGGTGCAGCAGGCCCAGGTAAGCACCAGCACAGCGCTCCAGTCCGCAGCACAAGGGCGCCCCCCAACAGAGCTCCACCTGGTACCATTCGTTCAAGGGGGCACAGCTGGGATGTGCACGTGGGCACTCCCAAGCAGGTGCTCTTCAACAGCCTCCCCCACACACTTCCTGCCTGGTGGGATCTAAGATGGGAGTTCAGCACCTTTTCCTCTGCCTAGGACAGGAATTGCCCCCTGGGACAGCATCATCGTCCTCCAGAAAGGTTGGTACCAATCCCATGCCCCTCTGGGAGGACAGGGCTCTGCAGTGGCCTGGGTGGGGGCTGATGGAGTCTCAGTGTGCCAGGCCAGGCAACAGCTGGCAGGGGAAGGAGGACTGTGCTTGAGAGGGCTCTGTGGTGCCCTGAGCTGGAGAGGTCCTTAGGACACCTATGGGTGGGACAGGGAAGCAGTGCAGCCGCGTCCTTCCTGCACCCTCCCTGCGTGCTCCCTCAGCTTTCTCACAGGCTCTCTGTGTTTGCAGCTGGTTTCCTGAGGCCGAGCCCTCGTACAGATGTGCCCTCGGGGACAGTTGTGATTCTCAGGCTCATGGACTTGTCTGAGCTTTCAGCATTGGGCATGGGGGGGGGTCTGGCCTTCCTGTCCCCGCCCTTTCCAGTGGAGAGACCCTTCAAAGTGGGGAGTGGTTGGCAAGGGAGCAAGCCACCCTAGACCTCAGGTTTTCCTACTTGCTCGCCCTGCTCTGCGTGTGGTGCGGGGTGGAGAGTAAGGTCTTGGAAGAAGCATCCCTTTTTGAGATGCCAGGTATAAGAACAGTGGTTTCAACTTCTTTCTGAAGAACCAAATCAGGAAGAAAAGTCCCTTGTGCATCAGCACAGCGATTTCTGCACGTCTCCTCATCTCTCCTGAGAGGGAACTGCCCCCAGTTCGCAGAGAGCTTCCTGCAGGCTGGTCCCGAGCTGAACCGTGGTGCAGGTGGGTTCCAACCTGCTCCTCCCCTCAGGCTAAGTTTTATTTTGCTCTGGGGTCCACATGAACTCCCCCTCTTGGGCTGCACTGCAGGAAGGCCACCCTCTAGCCAGACACAGGGTGAACCTCTTGCTCTTTGAGGTTGGCAGACATCGAGAGGATATGGGCTTGGGCAGGTTCGGCTGGACGGCTGCCCCGGGTGAGGGGCTGTGGTTGACCTCCCCGTGAAGTAGGAACCACATGGCTCATTAGGTGAGAAGGACGCTGAGGTGCATTTGGGCCTGAGCGTGTCCCGGGATGGAAGGTGTTCAGGTTTTGGGTGAGAACATTACACACCCTTGCTTTTGTGTGCATCCTCTTTGGTAAACAAAGAAACATGGCTCATTTTGTATGAAGGACTCATTGAACCGGAGAAGGGACTTCTTTCCTGCAGGATGGTTACCACTGGGCACAAAGCCCACAGAAACTCCCCTAAATGTTCCAGATTAGCAACAGCCCCTGGGTTTGGTCTATATTGGGGTGTAGTCCTCCTGAAGGATGAGAGGCCGGCATGCAGGAGGGAATGAAAAGAATGTCTTCTTATGGATTCCTGAGTCACATCTGCCTTTTACCATTTGAAAGAGGGTTACCCCAGGCTGGAAGAAATGTACAGAGTCATCCAGCCCAACCTGTATCTCTAACCTTGGACCAGACCCCAGTTCTCCACGCCATCCTTAGAGTCATCTGAAAGGAGATTGTCCCACCTCCTCATGGCTCATGTTGCTGGTCAGGAAGTGTCTCCTGCAGTCTAACTTAAATCTCTCCTGCTTCACTGGCGTATTCTTTGCTCTGGTTCTTCCCTCCCTGTGTATCAACCATCTCTTCTCCAGCCCCCTGGTTCTGCCCTAGGAATCCCTCCAAAAATACAAATACCACCCACATTCATGCTTAGAGATTGTCTTAGAAATAACGCCTTCTCACCAACATTTGGCTTCAGGAGATTTTTGGTGGGGGGACCATGCATCCTCCAAACCATCCCAAATATATTGCTTCCCTGATCGCTTTCAAGGCAGGAAGGATACCTGGGGGCACACTCCTCTGTGTACTCCTGAGAAGTGAGTTTGGTCAACCAGACAAGATTGTACAACCATCCCGTTGAGCACAATTCCTCAGAGGCCCATCCCACATGTATCCCTATTTGAGCAACTGCTGGCAGAGAAGGTGCTGGAATGGAATTGCATAAGGAGTAAAATCTGGCAGGGGAATGGTGTGGGGGCAGGCTGAGGGCTGAAGCCAGAGGAGTGCATGCCACCAGGGAAGGGGCGCAAGGGAAGAACTTGGCCAGCGGGGGAGTGGAGAGTGGGAGGAGAGAGGAGAGTGCCCAGGCAAGGGAGGGCAGGCTCCTTGACTCTGGGGGACCCAATTCATTGGGTGGTGTGCCTCTTTTTCCCTCACTGCCCATGATGAGTGTGAGGAGGACAGTGGTGTCTGCACCTGTGAGGCAGGTGGGCCTTGGCTGACTTTGATATCATTGGCTCAGGGGCTGCTCTCCATCTGTCTCACCTCCTGCCTCCCTCTGACTGGCCGAGGACTCCCATGAGACATTAGGAAGAACTTTGACCTTATGGCAAAAGCCTGTCAGTGATTCTGCAGCCCAGCTAGAAAGGAGTGACCTGGTGGGCACCCTGGGGAGGGGCTTGGATGCTGTCTCTAAGGGCAGGAGGGACACACCTGTTGTGGCCTCCCAGCCTTCACCCTGCCCCACCCCCAGGAGGTGCGGTCACACCAACCTCTCCCACAGGTGGCCCACCCTTTGCTGATGTTGATTTCTAGTGGCTAGTCTGGTCCCTCTGAGTGGCACCACGAGGCAGAGAGACTAGGAGGCTAAGTAGACTGAGGGCTTTCTGGCCAAAGAGTTGGGACGGGAAGCGGAAACTGTTGCCCAGATGAGACCAGAACATCACCTGTGGCTGGGTTATTTGGGTTGTTCCTTCTCCTGCCTCCTTCTGAGCATGAAAAAAAGACACTCAATTCCCTCCACCCCCCTTCTGCAGGGCTGGGGCCATTGCACACACAGCCCACACCCTCCTGGTCTCACCGGATTCCCAAACCTTCCAACCTTGACTGACAGCTTTCCCCACCCAGGGACACAGGCTCAGACCCTCATGGGGCAGGAGGGTGCCTGGCTCTGCCCTCACAGGGCACTAGAACTCTCTCCCTCCACAGATGCTGCCTCATCCTCCCCCACCCACCTTGCTTCCCGGACCTGGCAGCCCCTCTCAGAGAAAGTGATAGCATTCAGTGCTGGACACTCACTGGCTGGGGCTGTGTCCCCCACCCCTGGCCCATTATGTAAGCCCCATGGTGCTGAGCAGAAGGACTGCCCTTTCTTTCTAGAACTCCCAACCTGTGCCCCCTCCCTCCCCTTACCACTCTGGCCCCAGCTCCTTTCCTTACTGGAAAATTAAACTTTGTGCAAATCCTTTCCTCCTACCAGTGAGGAGAAGGGGAGGGATTTGAAGAGCAGATGAGGCTGGGGAGAGGGGAAGAGAAGAAAAGGAACTTCAGCACGGTGGGCCCAGCCCTTTACCCTTTGGGGTGTGACTTGCCTCGGGGAGTCCCCTCCCGAGTCCAGCTCCTGGACAGACCTTTGCCCAAACTTGTGTTCCACTCTCTGCTCTCTTCCACAGCCTCCTCCTTTGCCCAACTGAAGCAAGACTTTGCAAAGAGGTCACCTAGCAGAGGTAGCCCCTGCATGACCTCGAATCTGGGGACTCAGGCTCAGTTCCATGCAGGGGCTTCTGGGGGCAGGCCAGGGCCCGGGGCCTGGCCTTATGTACTGGTCTGGTTCTAGACCAGGGGCCCCAGGGCAGGCCGGGGAGAAACCTCGGTCTCCACAGGCAGTTGCTGCTGCGGGCGGCGAGCTCGGCCAGTTCGAATTCCTGGACACGCTCCTGGGGTCCAGCTCTGGGGCCAGGTCCGCCCTGTGAGGGCCAGGCAGGACCCACCCACGTAGAGAGGGTGGAGGGGCGCCTCCAGTAGGGACCAGCAGGCGGCTGGGGCTGAGGTGAGAAGTCAGACTGGCCCCTGCCGCCTGGGTGTTCCTGTCCCTGCCCCCTCCCAAGTTAACCCGCGGATATTTACAGAAACGGAGCGGAGTGCAGAGCCCCAGCCGATGCTGGGAAGCCCCTGGGCTGCAGAAGACAAAAGCGGCTTGACACCTACCTGGGAGGAAAGAAGGGTGCTGGCTGAAGCAGGGGGATGTTGTTGGAGCCAGTGAGCCGGGGCCTCGGGGCATCAGCCCCTCGCCGCCCTCCCCTCCGCCCTGCCGGCCTCAGCCGCTGGCTGTCCTGGTGCGGCGCCGGCCGAGGCGGCGGTGGCAGGCGAGGGCGCGTGTGTGTGTGCGCGCCCCGAGCCACTGCAGCATCTCTGCATCAAGATGTGCTCCTCCCTCTCCCGGGCTCCGCTCACTGGCTGGCTCCGGTCCTGTCCTCAGCCAACGCTCAGGGGCCTGGAGAAGGCTTCTTTCTGCCCCCCCTCCCAGTCCCTTCCGTCCCCACCCTCCTGGCTTTACCTCATTTGCTGTCATTTAAGGACCAGAGAGCCCGACCGGGCGTCTTCCATAATGCATGGGCAGCTCCCACCACCGTCTGGCCTGCCTGCCCTCCTCATCCCGCCCAGCCCTCTGGTTCCCCCAGCTCAGGGATGAAGGGCTGGGGTGGGGTGAGGAGGGAAAAGGAAAGTGGCTCTTGCTCCTCAAACCCTGGAGACCTATGGAGCAAAAAACTTGTTTCCTCCAGAAATTCCCTATTAGAGGAAGGGATCCCAGCTGGAAATCCCAGCTTGCTGTGTGGCGCAAGAGGAATGGGGGGTGGGGAGCTGCCTCTGCCGCCAAGAACACATCGTGCCCATCTTCATTGTTGCCCTTGCTCAAAAGTAGCATGGGCTTTTTGTCAAAATGTCCAAACATCAGAGGAAATTTAAAAATAGATAGTGAAAGTCCCTTAACCACCACTTTTCACAAATTTGAGTACATGCCTCCAGGTTCATTATTTTCATGTATACAATTCCATGGGTTATTAGTATTATTTTAGGAAAATAGGACCACGCAATACATTATGATGTGAAAAATATTTTAAACTATATCATTGATCTTGGACACTTTTGCACATCAGTGCATATGGATCCAAGCCCATTTTAAATCAACAGCAGTGTGATGTCATGAAAAGCCTCTAGGATTAGGAATCTGAATATCTAAAGGGGACTCTGGGCTCTGCTACTGACTGACTGTGTTTGGCTAGGCGCCCTTGCCCTCTCTGAGCCTCACCGGTAACAAGAAGGGGTTAAAGATGGCCAAGGTCCCTTTTAGCTCTGAGATTCCAGGTGCTCACCCTGGTCAGTGAGGTGTCCCTCCTGCCCTGCTCCTGTCACGTGGGGGAGTGCCCAGGAAGGCTGGGGCCTGGAGGCGGAGGGACCAGCCATCTGCAGCACCAGTCGGCCCGTCAGGCTGTCATTGTTGTCTCACCCCCCTCTGGTCCACCTGCTGTCCAGCTCGCACAGGCAAGACTGGTGAGCAGTCCAGATGCTGCAACAGCTGGCAGAAGCAGGCTAGCCTCCCAGTTTTAAATGGCCATATCTGTCAAGCACGGCTCTGTGTCTTTCTGAGCAGAGTGGGGCCTGGGGGTCTGGGCCTGGAAAAGGAGAAGGAGCCGGGGGAAGTTCTGCTGCCCAGCCTCCCAGGCTAGCATGCCTGCCCAAGTCCCACATGTACCCCTCTCCCTTATCTCCCCCTCCCTGCCCAACTTGGGAGACAGACTTCTTTGTTTCTAATGGGGAGACTTCTGATTTTGCTAACGATGTTTTTTGGATAACTTTGGATGCTGCTGTGCAAAGACAGGAACATCAACCCCTTTCCAGGGGTTCCTTCCCCTTCCTGCTCCTTCCCACACAGTCCTTTGTCTGTCTCTCTGAGGGCCCACATGTTGGCCCTGAGCTCCCGAGGTGAGCTTTTGCCTTTGCCGTCTGTTGCCACCCAAGTCAGCCCAGCCTCTGAAGAGAGGCTCTTTGAGTTCTCTGCAAGCAGAAAACGGCAGGAGCAAGTCCTTGCCAAGAAAGGGGACGATATGTCTGCTGCTGGAGGGAGGGTGGGGGGAGTCTGATGGGCTAGGAGATTGGCTGGCCCAGGAACCAACGGTCTGGAAATGCTTGCAAGGATTGCTTTAGACGGAGACAACTGTCTTTGTGACTCTATTTTAAGTCAGCTGCTGCCCTTGCAGTAGGGGGATGGGTCCCTGGTGAGGGCCATTAGCACAGGTGACTTGGGTCTCAAAGACTCTCAGATCTCAATGCAACCAGCCTGCCTCATATGGACTCCGGCAGGTGCAATAAGTAAAATCAAGAATATTTACCAAGCTTAGATCTGGGTAGGGAGACAGTTCCCAAAGTTTCCTCTCATTTTTCTGAAGCTCTCAGCTGAGCCTTTCTTAGTTTTGGGGGGAATTGGGGATCCCCAATGCCAGTCTCTGAGATGTTCCTATTCCTAAGGAGAAAGCAGGGTGGGCATTGGGGGGATCCAAGCTGAGTTTTGCTTGCAAGTTCTATTAGTTTGATGACAATGGAAGTAACATCTGTTTTGAATGCCTTCCATACACTAGGAGCTCTGGTAAGTGCTTTACCTGAATCACTCGCCCAAGGAGTATGTGGTGTTATTATTATTATCCTCATTTTACAGATGATGCTAAGGGAGAGTGAGGAACTTGCTCAAAGTAAACAATAAACAAGTGCAGAAGCAGAGCCTGGGGTCTGACTCCAGCATCCTGGTTTGACCGCTGTGCTGTGGACTCCAGCTGCCCACTGTCTGCTCTTCTGGGGTGGGCAAAATAGCAGACAGCAAAGAGGACAGGTGTCATCTTTTCTGGTGCCTGCCAGAGCCTGGAATCCTCAGTGCAGTTGACCACAGGGGCAACTCTCATTTCTGTGGCTCATCAATATGACTCCATATTGTCCAGAGCTGGGACATCTGATCTCCAAGTTGAGTCCCCAAAGACTTTCAAACAGGGCACAAAAGGGCCAGCCGAAGATGATCAGGTGCCTAATCAAATGGGTCACTGATTTGCTTGTAAACATGTGGTGCCCCTTGCGGGGGCACTCAGAAGGCATTTTGAGGGCCCCTCAATCCTTTCCAGCCCATCTGCTCCCTCCCACTGCAGCCCCACAAGATCAGTAGCAATGGAGCCCAGTGCATCTCCAACCGGTCGAGGGGGGCCTCGGGCCCAGTCCCAACGGACCAGTGGGGTGGAGATGGGACCCTGCCAGGGTCCCAGGGCACCACAGCTCTGCAGTCTCTTTCCTCACCAGTCCCCAGCCTCACATCTCCTCTCTTGGCCTCTCCAGCCAGCAGCATTTTCGCCTCTGGTTTCGGACTCCAGACCCTTTTCTAGTGCTCCCAGGAGAATGGCAGGGATTCATGAGCCATTGGAATGCGGTCTGTTTTCAAAGCACTGGTGACCTTTTTTGGAAGCAGTGTTGATAGTGGTAACGGAACTATCGCCTGGCTTCAGGGAAGAGCGATGTGACTATTAGGTAAAGCTCTGAAGATAGACCAGTCTGACTCCCGGTCCTGCCACTGAGGAGCTGTGTGGCCATGGGGAGTCACTTACATCCCCACCCAGAAAATGAGGTGACACATACTGTGCTGAGTTGGGTGAGCATTGAATTACGACGCGTGAAGGCTCTAGCGTAGCAGGTGTTCAATACATGTCCGTACTGCCCTTTTGGCCCTTTCGGGACTCAGCCTCCCCATCCGTAAAATTAAGGTTTGCACCCATGAGGCTGAGCCCTTCCTGCTCTGCCCTGGGCTGCTGCCCTGAATGGTTGGGTTGGCTCTGGGTTTGCAGTCAAGAGAACTGGACTTGGTCCCAGCTCTGTCACTCCTACCTGGACAATATTAGACAAGTCACTGAATGATACTTAGCTGCTCAGAGAATCTATTTCTTCATCGGTAAACTGGGAATGATCCTGCTCATACTTAGGGTGGTAGTGAGGGTATGTGGATTAAACATAATGATTTTTTAAAGCACTTTTCGGATTGTCAGGTACCCTATAAAACACTGACGACCATTCCCTGGCCAGAGCTGTCTCTGAAGGTAGGGATTATCTCATCAATGTCTCTGTTTGCCCAGTTCCCCACCTTCCTGCTTAGCACAGTGCCTGGTGCACAGTAGAGACTCAGTACGTATTTGTTGACTGGGAGAACGGATGGAGGAGAATGACTGCAGTAACAATTCAGAGGATGGGGCGAGAGTGGGTGGGAGGTGGGGGCAAGTTTCAGCAGCGGGTGGGGTGCGTCTTGAATCAGGCCTGGACAGAGAGAAGTGGGGGCTGCATTTCTGGCATGGAGGGTGCAGTGTGGCAGGAGACGAGACCTGGGGCCTCGGAAGAGCATGATTTGTGCAGGGTCTGGAGGAGCCTGGTGGACCCGAGCAGGGGGTGCCAGAAGGGAAATCTCAATGCTCCGTCTGCATTTGCCTTCCTAATTTCACTCAGAGGCCTGGAGGGGTCTGTAGCCCGGAGGGGCCTAATTATTCTCTTTGCTGTTTCAACCCAGGGCTCTTGGAGCTTCTTTTTCAGGCTTATAATAGACAATGCTAATGTCATTATTAATATTTAATAGTAATGATGCTAATAATGCCCTGCATTTATGTGGTCTCTCCGAAGAGCTCAAAGAACCCTGAGTTCTTTTTTTATGAAACAATTTGGCTCGTTTGGGAGGTGGGAGGGTGGGTGGGGAGGGCAGTGGAAAGGGGTTGAGTCACAGGGAAACCAAAGCCCAGAAAGTGAAATGATTGGGCCAAGGTCACAGAGCTGTGGAAATAGAGCTGGGACTACGACTGGGAACTCAGGCTCCTTGCCTGGAGCTGTGCCCTTGACTCCCTTGTGTGGGTCTAAGGAGGATGTTTCTGGTGGGGGCATCTTCTGGTTCTGGCAAGAGTCATGCTATTCAGAAGATGAGAGGGAACAGTCTTGGGGGTCAGCTGTGATGCTGGAAGTGGGCGGACCCAGGGTAGATGGCCTCTGAGTCTGAGTGTTCTTTACTAAGCCTGCCTAGGGTGGCTAATGGGCTGACATGGAACATGGGAGCCAGAAGGGGCCTCCTTGAGCCTTAGGCCAGCCCCCTATACAACTTTCTGGAAGCAATCTCAATCTACCCACCTCAGGGCTGCCGTGGGGCGCTACACAGCGAACTCCTTTATGTAAGAGCAATGTCTTTGGTGCCCTTGGAAAGAAACAATGCAGAGTATCATGGAAGGCCCTGCAGTTAAACAGACCTTGATTCTAATTCCACCCACTTTGTTGATTGGCTGTGTCAACCTCAGTGTCCTCACCTATAAAGTGGAGGGAAGACTCTGACTCGAAGGGTTATGTGGGTCAGATGAGCAACGTACACCTGTTGGACCGTAGTGGAGAGGGCAGTGGGCATCTCAAGGTTCTGGCATCAGCAAAGGGAGTGTCCAGTGTGGGTGATGCCAGTGGTGGCATCCTGACCAGACCATTCCCCAGATGTGACCTGGTCCTGTCTCAGCTGGCTAGCCTCCCTCAGTTCCTGTTCCTTTCTAAGTCGACTTCTTTAGCTTTCCTGGTGATTCTGCCATCCGCTTGATAACCTTCTGATGAATTCCTTTTCTGCTCATTGTGGCCAAAATCTGTTTCTGCAACTGAGAACTTGGATTGATTCAGGACTTAAAGTTTCTAGCACAGTGCCTGGTACGAAAGAAGTGCTCAATAAATGATAGCCAGAAATTTTTAGAAAAATATCATATCCATCTCTCTATCCATCCATCCATCAACTTAAAAAGCAAATATTGAGCACCTCTTGTATGGGGTATTGCACCAAGCGCTGGGGGTACTGGGGAGAATAAGAGATGGTATGTGCTCTCCAGGAGCTCACAGTCCAATGGTGGGATTGACATGTACAATCTGGTGAATGCTGTAACGCAAGGTTGCATGAAGTGTCATGGAGGGGTGCCTGCCTCAGCCTAGTGAGGCTCAGGAACAGAGAAAACATTTTCACTGAGTCCTGAAGGAAGACTGAGTTCACCAGGTAGACCAGGGTAGGTGGTATGGGCTGGAAGGAGGCAGGGAGGCCATGGTGCCAGGAAGAGCTGTTGCGTGTGCAAAGGTGGCAGTGTAGCGAGTTTTGGGAGAGTCAACACGTCTGGAGTTGAGGGTGCAAGGAAGGGGTGAGGCTGGAGGGGTGGGCTGGGGCCAGTCCACAAAGAGCCTTATAGGCTCTGAGGGGCTTTATTGGAGAGCATGGGGAACTAACTGCTAGAAGGAGCTAGCAGAGATGCTATATTTGGAAAGTCTCCTTTGGGGCAGCAAGGAGGCTGGAGTGCGTGGAGCAGACACAGACCTAAAGGTGGGGCTGCGGGGCCACCAGTCAGACATGGGAGCAGGTCAGAGATGAGCAGACTAGAACTGGAAGGACCCCAGGCATGGAGCCCAGACCTGTGCTGGCCAGCCACAAGTCTTCACCTGGGTGCTGGTGGGCCTCCCACATCACCATGGGAGACTTGAACCTGCACCTGTGTTTTATGGATCAATGTGGCAAGGCTAAAATATACAATTATTTAATCAAATGAATGCTAATCTAGGTGTTGCTGTGGAGGCATTTTGTAGATGTGGTTAACATCTACAATCAGTTGACTTTAAGTGGGAAGATTCTTCTCGATAATGTGGGTGGGATCCAATCAGTTGAAAGGCCTTAAAAGCAGAACCTGAGGTTTCTCTGAGAAATAAATTCTGCCCAAGACTATAGCGTCAGCTCTTGCCTGAGAGCTCGCAGGCTGCTGGCTTGCCTTGCAGAAAACTGACTTGCCAGCCCCCACAGTTGTACAAGTCAATTTCTTGAAACAAATCTTATATGCAATATATAAAATGTATAATATATATATTACACACACACACATATCCTACTGGTTCTGTTTCTCTGGAGAATCCTGAGTGATACACCCCCTTTTGCCCTCTGTGTTTCTCCTCCTGGGTTCCCTGCTGTCTTTGTCAGCTTGGGCTACTAGAATAGAATACCACAGACTGGGTGGCTTAAACAACAGCCATTTATTGCTCACAGTTCTGGAGACTAGTTGGTCCAAGGTCAAGGTACCATTGGATCCTGTGTCTGGTGAGGGCCTGCTTCCTGGTGTGCAGATGGCCATCTTCTCGTTGTATCATCACATGGCAGAGAAGGCAAGCTCTCTTGTCTCTTACAAGGGCACTAATACCATTCGTGGGAGTCCACCCTCATGACCTAATTACCTGCCAAAGGCCCCATGTCCTAATACCATCACATTGGGGATTTAGGTTTCCACATATGAATTTTTGAGGAACACAAACATTCAGACCATAGCATCTAATCTGCCTTCATGAATGGCAACCTCCAGGCTCTCCCATCCTCTGTGGCTCTTCCCTCTCCTCAACCTCCCCTGGAGTCCTGCCAACCACTCAGGCCTGCTGACTCCATCCCCCTATCCAACGCAAGGCCTCCCCTAGGCATGGTCCCCTGCCCCTGCCTCCCTCCCCAGCTCTGGCCCTCACCAGACACTGGACCTGCCAACTCTCACCTGTGTCCTTACTGCTTTGTCCTCACCAGGCCCACTGTTTCCACTCTCGCCCTGCAAGCTGCTGTCCAGATTGCAGTCAGGATCAGCTACCTAAAATGCAGGTCAGACCCTGTCATTCTTCTTCTAAAAATTCTTCAGCATCTCTCGCTTCCAGGTTAGATTCCAGGTCCCTTCCCTGACACGCGGGGCTCATTGGCATATTGCGGTTTGGTCCATCTTTAGTCCACCCTCTTCTCCTGTCTCTCCCAGACTCACTCCAGCCATATCGACCCACTTGCCCTTCTGGAAAGGGCCAGACTCTCTCCTTTCACTCTATTTGGCTGTTCCTTGTTTGGAGAAGTGCTCTTCTCCCTTACATATACCTGGTTAAATCCCCCTTGCCTTCAAGAATTAGGCCAGCAGTTACCCCCTCCAGACCTGCGTGGGACTCTCCCTGTAGGCAGTGGGTGGCCCTCTGTGGTGCCCTTATCACTCACAGGCATCCTGCACTAATCTCTATGGCGACAGGGTGTGTCCACCACACTACTTTTTTTTTTTTTGAGGCAAAGTCTCACTCTGTCACCCAGGGTACAATGCAGGTGTCATCATAGCTCACAGCAACCTCAGACTCTTGGGCTCTCACGATCCTCCTGCCTCAGCCTCCCCAGTAGCTGGGGATACAGGCACACACCACCACACCCAGATAATTTTTCTATTTGTAGTGGAGACAGAGTCTTGCTTTTGCTCCTGAGCTCAAGTGATCCTCCACCTCGGCCGCCCGGAGTGCTAGGATTACAGGCGTGAGCCACCACTACTTCTTAATGTCTTTGCACCCTGAGCATAGTGTCTGAGGCTCAGTATATATTTGCAAAATGAATTGATGAGTGGGTCTTTCCATTCCTCTCTGGGGGTTCAGGATGGGGGTAGATAGAACCATGTTGGCTAATTCTTTCCCCATTCTGGGTGCCCTGGAGGCAAGGTCAGCACCAACCTCTGTATTTAATAGTGAGTTCAAATTCCTCCGAGCAGTTACAGCATGCTCTGGGGCACACAGCTTGGTGAGGAGAGCACGGCTGGGTTACACACACTTCACGCCTCAGCCAGCTATCATCAGACAGTGCTGGCCCAACCTGAAGGCCTATTGGAAAAGCTGCCCACCAGGGTCCTAGAACCATTTGGTGTGTTGTTGCCCTGGCTGGCAGAAGCTGCAAGGTGGGTGCAGACCTCCCTGAAAGGAAGACTGAGGTTCAGGGCTGGCTTCATGAGTGCACAGCCCGGGTAATGCAAGAGTCTGTGCTCAGAAGGTTTAATGCTCTTCTGCTACCGTCTCGGAATACACAATAACAATTTGTAAACGGGGGCCTAACATTCCCATTTTGTCTTAGGCACTGCAAATTATGCTGGGGTCAGTAGGGCTGCCCCACTAAAAACAGTATCTAGAATTATTGGGCCAAATGGAATTATTGGGAGTGAATGATCCCTTCTCCTCCAGAGGAGCAGGACTCCATTCACGGCTTCAGCCTCTGTCCTTGGCTTTGTTAATCTCCTAGGAACAGGTCAACAGGGACCCTTGTGTTTTGATCCCTCTGAGATTCTTTAAGCCAGGAGTACAGTCCATGTGCTAAGAATGCATTTTGCATTTTTACATGGAAGAAAAAAAACAGAAGAATATTTCATGACACATGAAAATAATATGCAATTCAAATTTCAGTGTTCATAAATAAAGATTGATTGGAACACAGCCATGCACGTTCGTTTGTGCATTGTCTACGGCTGCTTTTATGCCACACTGGCAGTTGAGTAGTTGCCCCAAACTGTGTGGCCACACAGCTGAAGATATTCACTATTTGCCCTTTACTGAAAATGTTTGCCGCTCCCTGGTGGAAGACATCCTCTGTCACTTGGAGCCTAGGAGTCAGAAACAAGGGTGATGTCAGTCACTGACACTTAGGTGTTAGGTTTCTTTTTTGTCTTAGCTCAATGGTTCTTGACCAGGGGACATTTGGCAAAGTCTGGAGACATTTTTGGTTATCACAGTGGGATGTGTGTGTGGTGGGGTGGAAGGTGTGCTCTGACATCTAATGGGTAGAGGTCAGGATGCTACTGAACATCCTACAGTACACAGGACAGCCCCCTACGCCTAAGAATGACCCAGCCCAAATCGTCCATAGTGCCAAGTCTGAGAAGCACAGTGCCGAATCTCAGGGCAGGAGCAGGCCAGACTCCCTCCATGGCCCTGGAACCGAGCATCCTAGAGGCTGTGTGCATAGAGGGAGGGGGCAATGGAAAGGACCAAGCATGAGGCTTCCCCTTTCCTTGGCACCCTGTGGCTCCTGCACCTGCCTCACATGGAAGAAGAGCCTCATTCCCTGCAGTTCCTGCAAGGAACAGGATAGTTACCCATCCCCTTGGCCAAGTGAACTTGACCCCAGAAGGGGAGGTAGTCATTGAGGCTGCCAGCCATGGCCGTGAGGAGGGATTTCAAGGGCCAGGGATGCAGAGAAGGAACAGAGGAGCTCCCAGAGGACCAGGTGAGCAGGGTACCCAACTCAGGCAGGAGGAGCGTGAGGCTGGGGGAGCCTCAGGGAAGAGGCTGGCAATTCTCCCACCCAACCTTCTGGAGAGTGAGAAGAACAGATGCTGTGGCTGTCAGATGAGATGCTCCTGGCACTTTGGGAAATTGCAGAATTAACAAAAGGACGGTTGCTTTCAGGAAACACAAGCAGGAGCACAGTGTGTACAGCTGGGATGGCCTCTGGAGACTCCCTTTCCTTGAAGGGCAAGGAGCAGGGGTCCTCCTGCTGGGCCTCTGGGCTGGTTATGGATGGGGGTTGGGGGCGGGAGGGTAGAAGCTGAGTTAGCAGGCGTAGGGGCAGGATAGGGTCAAGTTAGAGGCAGAGCCAAGGCTGTGCATAGCTTGGAGTCTTGTAAGTGGCAGGGCTGTCTGGGGTCATCTCATCTATCCTTCTGCCTCTGGGTCTAGCCTCAGCAGATGGCATCTTGCCGGCGGAGGACCCAAGCAGAGGGGCCCTCAGCAGGAATGAGAATTCACCAGCTGTTACTTGCAAAGCCCCCAGAAGAAGCAGCCAGCACTCTCTGGAAGCTTTGTGGACAAAGAGGCATGTGCCAGAGGGTCTGCAGGGAGTCTGCCCTTCTCCTCGTGGAGGGTGGGCAGTGGGAGTCATCGGAGCTGGTGGGGCCTCATCCTGGTTGCCTCCCTGGCCTGCCAGGAGAGGGGGGATGCTGCGATTAGCACCGTATGGCTGGAGAAACTGAGGGAGCTTTGGGGTACAGTAGGTTAGCTGGGTCCCACCTAGGGGCAGGAGGAGGATTGAACTCCATACTCCTAAACTGTATTCAGAGAATAGGAAAAGAGAAGGACTGCCAGCAAGTTCCCAAGTGCGGATGGTTTTAATTGTAACATGGAGTTAATTCAGACCCAAAGAAAACTTTCTAATGCCAAGGTGTGAGATGACAGAGCAGTGGCCAGGGGGGCCATGGAGGCAGGTCCCAGGTGTTGGGGATCACCTGCCTGGTCTGGTGGCCAAGAGCTGGCTCACCGTCCCCCTGCTGGGTGGTTCCAGGGCACAGCTTTGTCCTTGCTGGGCAGGCTCCCGGCTTCCCTGCCCCGGGGTGCTGCAGCCGCTGAAGTATAGCATGGAGACGGGAGCAGGGGAGCTGGGATGCCTGACACCCTGGAGGGCCCTAGGCACAGGCCTGGAAAGCCCCTTAGCCGATGGCAGCCTGTCCCTCCCAGAAGCGAACTGGCCGAGGGTTACGCCCCGTAACTGGAAGGGCGAGCCAGGCCAGAGGGCAGGAGCGGCAGGCAGATGCTAGGGGTCACGCCCCTCATTTGCTGCAGTGCCATCCCTCTCCCTGTCAAATATCGCCCTGGGGGCCGCTGACAGATGCGCCACGGAGAGGGCCGGGGCCTTTTCCCATTGGCCAGCCGTCCCTGGCTTCTTCCCCGTCTCCTGCCCAGTGTCCCTGAAGCTGGCTGCATTGTTAGCTGGGAGCCTCGGGGGACAGACTTCAGATGGAGGGAAGCGGGTGTGTGTTTTGTTTTGTGGGAGGGAGTCTCTGAACCAAGAACCTATTTGGCTAATGAAGTCGTAATTACTCCCAGGCTCACTAATAGAATGAAAGCTGGGGGCTCAGTTAAAAGCCACTGATGGCCCCGAGAGAGTGGTCTGACAGCCCTGCTGAGGGGCTGGGCGGTGGAGGATAGAGAGGGGTGTCTGTCCGGGTTGGGAGAGGAGGAAAGAGGAGGGTTAAAGCTCTGCCCTGGTCTGGGGTCTGCCTGCTTCTGGGAACCAAAATCACACCTACGTATTCCTCAGTTTAGGATGAGATTCCTGAGAATTACCATTAATATATTCCCTCTTCCTGTCCCCAACTTCCCCAAGCTGAGCACAGCTCATGGCTGTCCACTGTGGTAGGCAGCTAGAGGGCTGGGGAGAGTCTGGAGCAACCAAAAACCCCAAACTGTTTCTATCTGGCTTTGGAATGAGTATATTTCTGTTTGTGTATTCCCTCCCTCCACACTCCCAAAAAGCAAAACCCCTCAGCCCTTTCAGATGTGGTCTGGTGGCCGTAATTTGCAATGTGAGTCTGCTTTCCCCAAGGAGGCATTAGCTGATGTGGAAGGGGGGCAGTGCATTTGCTGCATGGTGGCAGAGCCAGTTTTGGGTTTAGCAATTGCTCTGTGAAACCTATAAGATGAAGGGAGCGGAGCAGGGATCACTCAGGGCCTGACATTCCTCGGGTTTGAGCCACAAGCATGTAATTGAGAGGGGACTGGGGCTCTCTGAGGTCCCTGCCTATCAAAGCCTGCCGGGATGGCCCCTGTGCACGTCCAGGCCAGCCCGTGTCCTCTCCCTGCAGTTAGCCGTTGGCCTTGACCATGCCGGCCACACCAGGGGATGGCCCTGCGGAAGTCTAGAGAAGGAGGCTGATGTGGTTCAGAAAGAACTTTTTGCATGATTTTGTTTTTCACAGACATTGTTGTGGGACTTGTTAGGAAGAAGGACGGCAGACGTGAGCTCCTCTGGCCCTCAGAGCTGACTGCACTGACAATGGTCTTTGCCAAACTCCCCCGCCCTGAGGAGAGATGTTGTCAGTGTTGAGAAGGAATGAACCCCGAATATTATGGCTGTGGCTTGGAAGAAGCTCTAAATTTGAGAGTTAGGCTCCTAAGTCTCATTGTAAAGTGACCCCACTATTGGGGTAACGATGCCCAATTCCATCTGGGCCAGTGCTGTGGAGCTTGTGGCAAGGACATTGGCTCAGTCCTGTCCTGTGGTCATTCTGTCTTGGGTCAAACCCGGGCCATCCTGGATAAGGTGTCTAGCCTTATCCTCTTTTGCCACTCAGGTTGTTGGGTGGATAGAGGGTCATACTGTGTCCTAACAGCCTGGCTGGAGTTAGATGGAGCAGGAGGGAGGGAAGGGAAGGACAGATTTTCCTGATAAATGAGAGTGGCTTTAACAAGGGACAAGAGCACGTAGGGGACTTTGGGAAAGTTAATAAATGGAGCTGTAGAATGATCTTTCAGCTCTCAACTTTCATCACTGGCCCTTGTATCCAGCCACTTGGAACCCGGTAAACTTGCTTTTAGGAAGACAAATATTGCCTGCCCGCTTGCCCCAATATCACCATATGCACCAGCTGGGCAGTAAATGCAGTAATGCAGGCAGCCTGAATACAAATGAGATGCGGTTACCCTGCAGGGACCCCAGGGGCCTAAAGATCAGTGGCTTGTATTTAGGGACCACCCGCTGTGTGTGAGTCCAGGACTGGGTGCCACAGAGGCACAAGAGACAAGTACTGGTCCTGCCCCCCAGATGTTTGCAGCCTGGCCTGGCAGAGGAGAGACAAGTGCCTGCCATACCAGGGGGCTTATGCTGAAGGCTGAGGGGCAGGAGGAACAAGAAGGTTAGGAGAAGCTCCCAGGAGAGAGACAGCCGTGTGGGCCAAGGTGGTTAAGAAAGGTGGGATCTGAGCCTGCTTTGAAGGATGGGGAGGATTTTTGAAGGAAGAAGTGGAGGCTGGAAGAACATTCAGGTAGGCAGAAGAGGGGAAAGTGTAAGGTGATCATTCACTTATTTAAAAGTTTAACACATTATTATATAGTGCTTCCTATGCATCAGACACTGTTCTTAAAATTTCTCACACTTTAACTGATTTGATCCTTACAGCAACCTAAGAGGTAGCTATAGTGACAATCCCTATTTTATGGATGAGGAGACTCAGGCAAAGAGAGGTTAAGTAACTTGCCTGAGGTCACACAGCTAGGGTCTGATCTATCTGCAGAGTCCTGGCTCCTACTTGATAGGTACTCATGGCAGACTGAGCTCCTATTGTTTCACTGTCCCCTTACTGCATGATCATGAGCCACATGGCACCTATACCCTCTCCTGGCTCCTGCCTGTCCTGCTGCAGCAGAGTGGAGGAGTAAGGGGCGAATGGTTGCAGGGTACGTTGAAGAGTTGGCCGGGGCTGCTCTGGCGTGATGCCTTTGACACGCAGACGCCAGGGCTAATTCTGCCCAGGGACACCCGTTCACACCCCAAGTGCAGTCTTGAAAGCTGAAGTTTCCAATCAGGCTGACCTGGCAGCTAGTTCTGGCTCTGTCATTTACCGTGGGCACATTATTCAGCCATTGGAATCACAGTTCCCTCGTGCGGATGTAAAGCTACCTGCCGCAAAGGGCTGGTGTGCGGGCTAAAAGCAACGATTTGCATAAAGCGAGCATCACTGTGCCTGGTGCAGTTGGTGTCAACCTTATTAGTTCCCCTTCTCCTCTTAAGTCACTTAATGTAAATGTATTGTGACCCAAATGCCATCTGGTGCCCTCTTGCCTCTTTGACATCAATGTATAAACAGCTCAGTACCCTGCCAATCCCATGGTCTATGAAAGTCAAAACCCTCCTTACTGTTTTTTGCTGATACCTGGAGGCTCATGCTCTGACCCCTATATTTGCACGTGGTCTCTGCGTCACCCTGCGGCCATTTGGATGTAAAATTCACCGACTAGTTTGCATGAGACATCCACTCACAGAAAGCAAAATTCATGAATTGAGTAGGCCTGACTGTCAGTTTGGGAGACCTGAGGCAGGACCACACCCAGTACACAGCTTTCTCACTGTGTCCCTCTAATCTACGGGTCCTCACGCATTAGTCGGCATTGGAATCACCCGGGGGGAGGGGTTTGTTCAAACAGATCCCAGGATTTCTGATTCAGTACATCAGGGATGCGGCCCAAGAATTTGCATTTCTACTAGTTCCCAGGTGATTCTGATTCTGCTGGTGTAGGGACCACACTTTGAGGACCACTGCTGTGACCCTTCTGTCTGTCTTTGTCCCTCATCTGCTTCCCCCTGGATTGCCCCAGGGTTCCAAAATCTGCCCCTGTATTATGTACAACTTTCCCCAGCTGCTACCTGCAAACTCCCTGCCCAGATCAATCCCAGACCCTGCATTTAATAGAATTCAGCCTTTTTAGAGGGCTATTGGGGTTTTAAACATATAATATGTAATTGCGTTTGTTTCAGTGTGAAACAATCCCTCTTCCTCTGTGGCAGTCTCTATGTGAAACTGAGCCAGAGTTCCTGTTTGGGCTCAGTGTGAGTAAGGTGAGCTCCTAGTGATCCCAAGCCAGGGCCGACGTCTGTGTCACAGGTCTACACAAAGACGTGCTTCTCCGTGGCGGGGTCTGGGGCTAATCAGCAGCAAGTTCTGGGGGCTGGGGGTGGGAGTGGGGGTTGGGGGCTGGGCTGTTGGGCCGCAGCTGTGGCTCCAAATTGCTCTGAGGCCACTGCCTGGTCCACACTCCAGCAGGAACTGACATCAAACAAATGGGCCCCGATGTGTTAAGTGGGTAGGGGGAGGCTGAAACGGGCCCTTTCTCTGCCTTTCACCACCTAATCTAATGTTGCGCAGGAGAGGCTGCCTTGATGAGAAGGGCTTTAACTAATTCCCAGATCCCAGCCCTTTGTGGGCAGCTGGGCAAGAGGGGGTATAGCCTTCGCTCTTAATAAAGATTGGAAGATGACTTGTCCCCTCCCCACTGGCTTTGCTAATCCAACTCCAAACTGGAGATTAGCATTTCTAATGGGCTGGGAGGCACAGCCTTCAGGAGACTGGGATGAGGGATGGCAGATATTCCGGGGTCCCTGGGGCTCTGAATGGAGGCAGTCGCTTTGTCTGGCTGTGGCTGAATTGGGGTTGGCTTTCTTCAAACAGGGCACTCACTTCATCTTCCCATTTCTGGCCCCTTGACTGGGGGCTCCAGCTCTAAACACTGGGCCAGTGGACCCCTCCCAATGTCATATCCAAGTCCTATATCCAGATATTCAATATCCAAAGAGGATGATATGAAAACCTTGAATTCATCTAGCCACTGCTTTCAAAGGATTGGTTGTCTCATTCATTCATTTTGTCCTTCAGTTGGCACTTGCTATGTGCCGAGCACAGGATGCAGAGATGAAAAACTGATGTCTTGTACTCAGGGTGTTCTTTAGTAAAAGAAATAGACAATAGGCTGGGCACGGTGGCTCACACTTGTAATCCTAGCATTCTGCGAGACCGAGGCAGGAGGATTGCTTGAGCTCAGAAGTTCGAGACCAGCCTGAGCAAGAGTGAGACTCCATTGCTACTAAAAACAGGAAAATTAGCCAGGCACAGTGGTGCGAGCCTGCGGTCCCAGCTACTCGGGAGGCTGAGGCAGGAGGATCCTGTGAGCCCAGGAATTTGAGGTTGCTGTGAGCTATGATGACGCCACTGCACTCTAGCCAGGGGACAGAGTGAGACTCTGTCTCAAAAAAAAAAAAGACAACAAATGTCATATGCCAACCCTCTTGAGACATAAAATAGGTGCTCCAGAGACACAGCAAGGGGATCTAAACCAGACTGTGCAAATGTGTGTGTGTGTGTGTGCATGTGTGCACGCAGGGGTGTCAGGGAAGACAGTGTCACTTGAGCTGCCTTCAAGGAGTCTAAGAGGGATGGTCTATAAAGAGAAAAGGGCTTAGAGAGGCTTGGAATGGGAAAGTAAAGAGTCAGGAATCAGGAGCTGCAAGAACCTCAACTCCAGTGATTATGAATTATCCAGAAGGAGGGGTTGTGTGAAATGTCAAGAGGAGAGTGTTCCAAGCAGACCCATCTTTGGGCCATAATTTGTTCATTGAACCCACATTTTTTGAGCCCTTTGCCCAGGACACTCTAACGTTGCTTTTGTTTACTTGACTGTCGTCTCCCATGACTGTCTGAGCTTCCTGAGGACTAGAATTCTATCCTACTTATGTCATTAATTGGCACGATCAGTTATTAATACGTTTCTTAATTGAATTGAATTTAAAAACCTGGGGAGGCCAAGCGCGGTGGCTCACGCCTGTAATCCTAACACTCTGGGAGGCCGAGGTGGGCGGATCGCTCAAGGTTAGGAGTTCGAAACCAGCCTGAGCAAGAGCGAGACCCCATCTCTACTAAAAATAGAAAGAAATTAATTGGCCAACTAAAAAAATATATATAAAAATTAGCCGGGTATGGTGGTGCATGCCTGTAGTCCCAGCTACGCAGGAGGTTGAGGCAGGAAGATTGCTAGAGCCCAGGAGTTTGAGGTTGCTGTGAGCTAGGCTGATGCCATGGCACTCTAGCCCAGGCAACAGAGTGAGACTCTGTCTCAAAAAACAAACAAACAAACAAAAAAACCCGGGGAGCATGAGAATTTTTGCATATCAGAGGAGTTGGAAATAGCTGAGCTGGCTAAAATTTAGGGTACCTTTGGAGAGTGGTGAAAAATGAGGCTGGAGAGGTGAGGGTCAGATCACCAAAGGTCTAACCTGCCAAACCCTGAGTTTAGATTTTTATCCTGTTATAGCAAATGAAGGTTTCAAGGGAACAACATGATCAGATTTAAATTTTAGAAGATCCGTCTGGCTGCAGTTCACGGGGGAGTAGACAACACGGGAGGCAAAGACACTGTCAATTCAAGCCACAAGGGCATGGACTAAGGATGAGACAGTACAAATGGATGTGAGGGATGAATTACAGATACAGCCTGTGAACTTGAAAGTGATGAGCAAGGATCTTTCTAATACTCCAAGGAGTAAATAGGGAGGTTCAGAGGTGTTGTATGATACACTCAACAATTTGGGAGGAACCAGACCTGGAAGTAAGATCTCATTTGAATCTAATGAAGCGATAACCCGTCCAGTCAGTGATCTGTTCTGAGGACTTTGGAGGGGAGAGTAAGCACAGGTGGGTTGGATAGTTTCCTGGTGACGCTTTGTCCGAGAGAGTTGGGCCTGCGTCTTCAGGAATCCTTTTGTCTTATTTCCCACTACTGCCTGTGCCTGTAAACTGTCTGTTACCTCTCCACAGGAGCGGAGCCGACTCCCAGCCCTGCCCTCTCTCCATCCCCCTCAACCCCCTGAGGAAAGGGAGGGGGTTACAATGACTGGGGGTCCCTCACAACTCCTCTTGCCTGGGCAATGCTCTTCGTCCGGTCCTCAGTGGGAATCGGCACCACCGTGGGCCGAAGTATCAGGAGGCATGGTGACAGTGAGCATTGCTCCTCGGTCAACACGGCCTCTCTGTCTCGTGCCCTTTCCCGTTTGCTTGTTGATCGAGATTCCTTTGAGTCTGTTGAGAAGGGTTTTCGTTTGTAGTAGGCAGTTTTATTTATTCTTTCAACACTATTAAATGTCTGTTTTGTTCCAGGCACAATGCTGGGCATATGCTAATATTCTCCTATCTAAGTGCAAGGGGTGCAGTAAGGGGCTGGGACACAGGGTGCCATTGCAGATTTCTCTCCTCCCAACTTCTCCAACGTGGCACTTTTTATTTTATTTTATTAATTAATTAATTTTTTTGGAGACAGAGTCATGCTTTGTTGCCCGGGCTAGAGTGCCGTGGCGTCAGCCTAGCTCACAGCAACCTCAAACTCCTGGGCTCAAGTGATCCTCCTGCCTCAGCCTCTCGAGTAGCTGGGACTACAGACATGCGCCACCACGCCTGGCTAAATTTTTCTATTTTTAGTAGAGATGAGGTCTTGCTTTTGCTCAGGCTGGTCTCAAACTCCTGACCTCATGCGATCCTCCCAAGTTGGCCTCCCAGAATGCTAGGATTATAGGCATGAGCCACTGCACCCAGCTGGAACATGGC
>CAUYRT010068201.1:0-81773 GCA_963574885.1 Lepilemur ruficaudatus | reverse complement strand
TAAATAATGCAAAGCGTATAGAAGTAAGCCCAACAATAAATACATGAAACCTTTTAGAGAAAATGTACTAACTATATTAAAGGACATGAGAGAAAATTTGAACAAATTGAGCAATATGCCATGTTTATGCATGGGTGAGTTAATATGGAATAGAGGTCATTTCTCTCCCAAATTAATCTGTAAATGCAACATAATAGAAAGTACAGCTGGAGGAATTAAAATTCTAACTCTAAAGTTTAAATGGAACAAAAGCCAAATTATAGCTAAGTCAACTTTGCAAAAAAAGAGCAAGATGAGGGACTAGCCCTAGGAGATATTAACATATATTACCAAGTCACAGTGATTTTAAAAACAGAAAATAGATTTAGACTAATAGACTAATGGAACACAATAGAAGAAATAGAAATAGATCCCTGCAAAATTGATATATGATACAGATAGTCCCACAAAGCAATGATGAAGGATGGACTTTTTAGCTCTGCAGTCCCCAACCCCGGGGCCACAGACTGGTACTAGTCTATGGCCAGTTAGAAACCGGGCTACACTGCAGGAGGCAAGTGAGCGAGTGAAGCTTCATCTATATTTATAGCTGCTCCCCATCATTTGCATCACCACATAAGCTGCACCTCCTGTCAGATCAGCAGTGGCATTAGATTCTCATAGGAGTGCCAACCCTACTGCACACTGTGCTTGCAAGGGATCTAGGTTGCGCATTCCTTATGAGAATCTAATTCCTGATGATCTGAGGTGGAGCTGAGGCAGTGATGCTAGCACTGGAGAATAACTACAAACACAGATTATGATTAGCAGAGAGGTTTGACTGCACAATAAATGTAATGCTCTTGAATAATCCCAAATGATGAGCTCCACTCTGCCGGAGTTCCAATAGTTGAAAGAAAAAGAGAAAAAAAATTTGAAGAGTACATACCTATACCTTAATCCTGAGGGTTCTCTGAAACATACCACACGATGACAAAGATCTTCTGATACAAAATTAGAGACTAGGACACAGGGACTGAATGTAATCTAATAATGTTTTTCTGGTATTGTTATGGTTTATTATTTACAATAGACCAAGATTTTAGAGAATTGATTTCCCCATATCTAAGATTTCAGGCTCTTTTAATCCAGTCACCATTCTTTGTAGCATGATAGGGCAAAGATGGGTTTGCTAATCCAACTTCATTGAACAGTACTGCTTAGCAGAGTTCAGTAAAGGCTGTCTCCAGTGGGGTATACAACACTTATTTAAAATATGAGGTTGTCTAGTAAGACAATTGACAGGTGCTTTTTCTTATGCTGATGTTGGGTCATATCCTGACAATATTTTCAGTCTTTCCTGGTCTACTGTACCCAACGACTGACTACTGAAGACATGAATGATGAAATTAGTCAATGGTGCCATCTTAAAGAAATTCATCACTAACGTCTCCCTATCTGTTTCTCTTACTCACTTCTGGGAGGGAAAACACAGGCAGAAAAAGGACAGAGATTGGTTTTAAGACTGCCTTAGGAAGTTGGATTTGCTTTAATGCTTTTGTGTTGAATAAAGAGTCTCTTCAAAAAATAACAGCCAGTCAAACTAAAAGAAAAGAATATTGGTCCAATCAAAAAAGAGTCACAAAAGTCCCATTCTATCATTTACCAGTCAGAAGACACCTGGAAGTCAGCTCTAGGAGCTAATTTTTAGGAAGGAATTATGCTAAGTGACTTCTATACAGTGAAGATGAACATAATGGTATTGAGCCTGGAAACCAAATCAGGAGCCAAGGGTGTTGGTACCAGAGAAGAATTCTAATATGTGGAGGTGAACATTTTTAAAATGCAGATGTCTGCATTCTACTCCTATCAGGGTCTTCAAACTTCTGCCCTGTTTACAAATCTCGTATGTTCTCAAATACAAAAGGATTTGTTTTAGTCTTTAGGGTAGACTGCAAGAAAGATGTTAGCATCAGATTAGGTTTTGTACTAAGTAACACCTTATGGACCCCTCCAGCTTTGACTGTCAATGCACCCGTGAAAATCTTTTTAATGTATAAAGGGAAGGGAAGAGGCTCTCGTCGGTAACAGGCATACGCACCGCATTTTCAAATCACCACTTTTTCATGATTCCAGATGGAATGAAATAAAAAGAGTTTTCACCATCATTCTGGATCACTTTATTGCTAGCTTGACTCTGTTGGACACATCTTACTAAGACTTTAATATCTGCAAAAACCCAAGAACACCATTTCGGAGTGAGTCACTGTTTTTTATGACAAAGCCTGCTGATGATGCCCCAATCAGACGTCATATTTTCAAAGCGGGGGCTGTAGTTGGAATAATGTACAGTACAGTGTATTTCTGAAATTATCTGCTTTCTCTTCTTTTTTTTTTCCTTTCCCCAAACCATCTGAGGGACTGTCTAGGGTGCATTAAGATTGGAGCTTAAGTGCTTTGTATCAAAAGCATGAAGGTAACCATATGCCTAATGAAAAGACCATGCCATTTTTCAACTGGCATGTCTATTAGTCTAAATCTAGTTTCTGTTTCTGTATCAGTATCATTTTTAAAAATCGCTATGCCTTTGTAATATACAGAATAAATACGAGATGGAAAACATGAGATTTATGTTAATAACATAAAACCACAGATAAGAGAAGCAGTGTTTCTGGATCGCTCTCAAGAAGAGGTTGCTCTGGAAAGCAAAGCCTCTGTGCACAGCCTTTGCCAAAGACAGAAGCTCCGGGGGCATTTTTCAAATCAAGACAGAAAGCAGCAGCCCAGGGCACTGTTAACTTGAAGCCTAGTGGGACTCGTGGGTCTAGCCTGAGGGAGCTTTTCATCTATACCAAGCATTTGCAGGGTCCAGCTTTTAATCTGGCACCTCTCTAAATGTATTTCACTCGCTGTCAAGGTTGAAAGTACTCAATTTGTCAGCTTTTATGGGCAACCAACCAAGGAAGCAGCTGTAGCTTCTTTATACATGCCAGGCAGCAATTCCACAAAGGTGGTCTCCATCATTTCGCTAATAAGATATCCTTATTTCTCAAATAAATGAATATTTTGAAACATAGAAACTGCTGGACCTTTATTTATGCATTCATCTGGGGGAAGAAGTAAGACAACAGGAATAGACAGAGAATTCCCCATCAGGTGTTGCCTGAGCCAGAAGATTTTTTTTCCCTTGGTTGCATAATGGAACGGTGGTTTCCTTCAGAGATAGTACTACCCACTAGGGAACATTTTAGAAATTTGTAGGGGAGGTGTTTTGATTGTCACAATGATTAAGGGACCCTAGCAGTGCTTATTAGTCTGCGTCTGCAATGAGTGAGTCCCACTCATCAAAGAATTGTAGGCTACTCAATTTTTGAATGTGCCATAGGACTTCCTTGCTGGTGAAAAACTTATAATAATACAAGTGAGAACTTAATCGCATTTAACACATAAAAACAAAGTATATTTTGCATAATTTAATATATGTTGAAATTTCCAGGAATTCAACTACTAAGAAAACAAAAAGAAGAGAGTTCTGTACTTGGTTTTGTTCAGAGCCTTACAATAGTTGTTCTCTATTTTAGAAAATCATGGCATAGACAGCAACCCTCTTCCTGGTATCATTCTGAATGATAGTTGTCATATTTAGTATAAGTCGACCTCAAATTGTAAGCATCTGACTACTTTGCTTATGCATTATAATATGTTTTATGTAAAATTATTTATTTTATTTCTCCTTAGGTTACAGTTAAGGCATTATATTAATTCTTTTTCAATAGAAATCTTTTGTCAGGTAAATATTGCAAATATTTTCTTCCAGTTCATGCCTTTTCTTTTCGTTTTCTTAACAGTTCCTTTTGAACAGCAGGAAATTTTAATTTTGATAATCATTTTTTTTAATATTTAGTGGTTTTTATATCATGTCAAAAAGTTGCCTACCCAAAGTTCACAAGGATAATCTCCTTCTTTCCTAGAAGCTTTATCATTTTAGCTCTTATGTTTAGGTCCGTAATATAGTTCAAATTAATTTATATGTATGGTGTGAAGTAAAGATTGTGGTTCATTTTTTTTGCTTGTGGATATTCCGTTTTTCAGCACTGTTTATTAAAAATACAAAGCTTTTTTCCATTGCATAATCTTGAAGCTTGTTAAAAACCAAATGATCACGTATGTATCTCTATTCATGGACCTTTTGAATGTTATGTTGCTCTGGTCCTCTTCACACAAATACCATGCTGCCTTCTGTGGCTTTATACTGTCTCGACATTAGGTGGTAAAATTTATCTGACTTTATCCTTTTTCAAAATTGTTTTCACTATTCTAGGACCTTTGCATTTCCATATGAATTTAAGAATCTGTCGATTTCTGCATTAAAGCACAGTAGGGTAGCTGAGAAAGACAGTAAACCTACATGATGAGGAACATGGCTCTGGAGTCCGGGTGCCTGGATGCATATGGCGGCTCTGCTACTGTTTATGTGCTCTTGAACACATGTAATCAGAATAATAATAAAATATACCTCATCAGGTTGTTTTCTACCTGCCTACACTATTTTCCACTCAAGGAAACCTAGAGATACAAACTTGATACCCTTCTGCCATTCCTCCTGTCTTGAATAAAAAACCACTTTCAAATCCTATCAGCACATCCAAAATCCTTTCTGACCACTTACTTCTCCGGCTCCACTTAGCTCTATGATCCCCCCACACCCATGTTAATATGGTGCTTTCTATGAATTACTCAGGTAAATCAGTTACTTTCTATGAGTTAGTCAGGTAAATCTATTTCTCCAAGTGGGTGCATAGAGAACCCAAGATGTGCCTCCAAAACAAGCACTTTCTGAAGCAGTAGTTGAGAAACAGCCTCAAAAAGGCCTGTTAGTGGCAGAAAGTCAGCTGAGAAAATAGGTAGACCCTTAATGCAGCCAAAAATTATTTGGAAGAGAGCTAAACCTAACAGATTCTCATACCTTTCCACTATCAATCTCTATTATTTACATACATCTGTGAAAATTGTAAACAAGACTAAATGTATACATCTTCCTTAATCAAATCTTCCTAAATCTAGATCTAAATACACAGATTATTTGTGGACAGTTATGTTACCTCCAGAAATTCAGATTTAATTATTAACAAAATCAGAGTATAACAGACCACGTGAGAGGAACTGAGCTCCCACAGTGCAATTCCAGAACTATAAAATGTTAGATTCAGAAATCACCCACACTGGCTCTCTCATTTTATGTAAAAGGAAAGTAAGGCTCCAAGAAGTAAAGGGCCTTCCCAATGACGCAGAGCAAACCAGCAGGAAAATAGAGACTGGGAATGGGGGCTTTCGGCTTTGTGTCTGCACTGCTTCCTCATGACCCAGCATCCATTGCAGCTTCAGATACTGGCCTCATTGTGGGCACTATAATAGTTCCACAAGGATATCTGAGTTCATACAGGTTACAAAGACCTAAGCAATTTAATTCAGTTTATTGAAAGAGCCACAATGAATTTCCACTCTATGCAAGACTAGAGAGAGAGAAATACGAACACAAAAAAAGCATGCTTTGGGTTTGGTTGAAAGTTCTTCACAAATCTGAAGATGTGCAACATCCTTTAGAACATTACCAGCTGTAGCAAAGAAGTGTCTTCTTTTGATTATATCAAAAAAGCAGGACCTACTCCACATCACACCTGTGATGATAAAGCACCTATTCAGATAAAGGGAGAATAGTACTTCATGCCACATTCATTTTACCAGGCTAAAGTACAAATAAATCCACATAATCTGACACTCAGTTCTCATTATGTTAACCTGAGACTCTTGCTATAAACATATTTTAAGCTATAAAATTGTTACTACATACTATATATTATACTGCTCCTTCATAATGGAGAGTTGTCTGGTACCTAATAGCAATTTGAAAGGGCCTTGAGGTTTCAGGCAGCAAGGTCATAATCCAGAATCTATACACAGACAATAATAATTTCACACACTCTCCCGTAAGAGCTCTTAAGGGCATACTCTGTTCTACCTGGGTTTTAAGAATCAGGTCAAGAATGGCCATCCTAGCCCAGGAAAAAGTTAATGCCAAGCAGCAATGCAGAGCTACAACACAACTGAGTTTCACTAGTACATATAATTACTATCCAGTTTCAAGTGGGAATGAGTTTTTCTTCTCCATAATTCTGTAAGCACAGGATTCTGGCCATATTAATTCACCATAATAATATGATTACTTAAACAGCGGAAAATAATTGGGAGGATTATTCTTACATGTACAACAGTCCCTAACCTTTTTGGCACCAGGGACCGTTTTCATGGAAGACAATTTTGCCATGGATCGCGGTGGGGGGGGCGGGTGTGGATGATTCAAGTGCATTACATTTATTGTGTACTTTATTTCTATTATTATTACATTGTAATATATAAAGAAATAATTATACAACTCACCATAGGTTGGGGATCCCTGTAAGAGAAAAGCAAGAATGAATGCAGTATACACCTTTTCCAGGTATGAGTCTAAATTACACTTGGGGATCCCAAAATGTATAAAACTTAGTTCTCATTCCCAAGGAATTCAAATCTAGTTGAGGGGCATTGGTATGTAAATAACAAGGGCTGTAATCCAGTGGGAAAAGTTCAGGGTCTGCAGTCAAACAGGGAACTGAATCCAGCTTTGCTGCTTATTAGCTGAAAGACCTTAAACAAATTCCTTAACCTCTCCTAGGCTTTAATTTTCTCATTTATAAGAATAAATTATAAGGATACCTCCCTCCTGAGGTACTTGAGGATTAAAGGGGATAATGCATAGAAAGGAATTATCTCCACTATTAGTATGTAAGTTTACCTTTTTATCATATAAGGTGCAAATACATAAGTGCTATTAGAAATACAACAGTGTGCCATGAAAGCAGTTTTTTCGGCCTGATGATTAGACCTTTGCTCTGAGCTACACATGCTCTTTATAAAATCAGCACAAATTGTGTATTAATGAGATATGCTTATGACATTTTGACAGCAATAATCATGAGGCTATTCCAATTCCAGATAAAAATGCTACGCAAGTGGTAGTCATTTCTCTGAAACTGCCATCTCTATGATTGATTGAGGAAAAAGACAAATCTATTATCTGCTTTGCTAAAAAAAAAAAAAATTGTCTAATACAAGCAAATCACAAGGAAACCCAATTTACTTCATAGTGAAATTTGGCTTAAAATTGATCTGATTTGTACCTAGGACAAGAGTCTTCTAGCAAAACTAAATGGTCTCTTCAAGAAGCAGTTTCACCCAAAAGTTGGTATGGACCACAAAGACAGAGTTATATTATACCTGTGTCATCTTGAACTACAATGCCATGATTTTTTTAAAAATAAGCTTTTTTATGAATAGTTTTAGATTTATAGAAAAATTGCAAAGAAAGAGTTTTCCCATATACCCCACACCCAATTTCCCTTATTATTAACATCTTACATTAGTATGGTGTTCATAGCCACTCTGAAGAAACAGGATGGATCCCTGCCCTAAGTTCGGTTTGGTCGTCAAGACCAGTGATGTCACACGCATACAAGTATACACAGCCCAGGAGGTCATGAAAATTTTTACTACTTATATAATGAGGTATTTTGAGAAGAGCAAGGCAGGCATTTCAGGGTGGTGAATGGCTTGAAATGGCTTGAGAGAGCAGAGAAGGAGACTGGCTTAAGGGATTGTTTTAGTTGGTACATCATAATTGAACATATTTGTGGGGTACAAGTGATATTTTAATGCATGTATACAATGTTAATAATCAAATCAGGCAAATTGGCATAATCACCACCTCAAAATTTATCATTTCTATCATTTTTTTTTGTGCTGGCAACATTCAAAATCCTCTATTCTAGCTATTTTGAAATATGCTTCAAAATATTAACTTTAATCATCCCATTGTGCTATAGAGCACTAGAATTACCTAACCATAATTTTGTACCCATTAATCACCCTCTCCCTATCCCTTCCCCCTACCTTTCCCAACGTCTAGTAACCACTATTCTACTTTCTACTTCTATGGGATTAACGATCTTAGTTTCTATGTGAATGAGAATGTGCGATATTTGTCTTCTGTGCCTGAATAATTACACTTAACATAATGTCCTCCAGCTCATTCATGTTGCTGTAAATGACAGGATTTCATACTTTTTTTTACAGCTGAGAAATATTCTATTATGTATACGCACCAGATTTTCTTTATCCACTCATCTGTTGATGAGCAGTCAGGTCATGTCCATACCTTGGCTATTATGAATAATGCTGCAATAAACATGGAAATGTAGATATCTCTTTGATATACTGATTTCCTTTCCTTGGATATATACGCAGTAGTGGGATTGCTGGATCATATGGTAGTTCCATTATTTCCATAATGGCTATAATAAATTACGTTCCCATCAACAATGTATCCGAGTTCCCCTTTCTCCACATTCTCTACAGCATTTCTTACTTTTTGTCTTTTTGATCATAACCATTCTAACTGGGGTGGGATGATATTTTGTTGTAGTTCTGATTTGCATTTCCCTGATGATTAGTGACGCTGAGCATTTTTCATATATCTGTCGGCCATTTGTATGTCTCCTTTTGAGAAATGTCTATTCAGATCATTTGCCCATTTTTTAATCAGATTATTTGTATTTGGGTTGTTGAGTTGCTTATGTTCCCTATGTATTCTAGGTATTACTAATTTGTTGCAAGAATAATTTACAAATATTCTTACCTATTCTGCAGGTTGTCTCTTCACTCTGTTAATTGTTTCCTTTGCTGGTGAGGAAGATTTTTAATTTGTTGTAATTTCTTTGTCTATTTTTGCTTTTGTTGCCTGTGCTTTTGAGATCTTACGCAACAAAATCTTTGCCCAGACCAATGTCTTGAAGTGTTTTCTCTATGTTTTCTTCCAATAGTTTCATAGTTTCAGGTCCTTAATTTAAGTCTTTAATCCATTTTTATTTGATTTTTGTATATGATGAGAGGTAGGGATCTAGTTTCATTCTTCTGCATAAGGATATTAAGTTTTTTTCAGCACCATTTATTAAAGAGACTATATTTTCCCTAATGTATGTTCTTGGAAACTTTGTCAAAAATCAGTTGGCTGTAAATGCTTACATTTATTTCTGGGTTCTCTATTTTGTTCCATTAGTCTATGTATCTTTATTTTTTGTCAGTATCATGCTGTCTTGGTTACTACAGCTTTGTAGTGTATTATGACCTGGCAATGTGATGCCTCCAGCTTTGTTCTTTTTGCTCAAGACTGTTTTTGTTATTAGGACTCTTGTGTAGTTCCACACAAATTTTAGGATTTTTTTCTATGTCTTTGAAGAATTTCATTGATTTTTTGATAACTGAATTGAATCTGTAGATTACTTTGGGTAACAATGGACATTTTAACAATATCAATTCTTCCAATTCATGAACATGGGATGTCTTTCCATTTTTGTGTGTGTGTCCTCTTTAATTTCTGTCATCAGTGTTTTATAGTTTTCATTATAGAGATCTTTCACCTCATTGGTTAAGTTCATTCCTAGGCATTTTAGGTTTTTTGTAGTTATTGTGAATGGGATCACTTTCTTGATATCTTTTTTGGACTTTTTGCTATTGGCATATAGAAACTTTATTGATTTTTGTATGTTGATTTTGTATCCTGCGACTTTACTGAATTTGTTTATCAGTTCCAACAAGTGTTTTTGGTGTAGTCTTTAGGTTTTTTTAAGCTTATGTCATCTGTTAACAGGGACAATTTGATTTTCTTCTTTCCAGTTTGGATGCCTTTTATTTCTTTCTCTTGCCTAACTGCTCTGGCTAGAACTTCTAGTACTATGTTGAATACAGGTGGTGAAAGTGGCCATCCTTGTTTTCCTCCAAATCTTGGAGGAAAGGCTTCCAACTTTTCCCCATTCAGT
This sequence comes from Lepilemur ruficaudatus, assembly GCA_963574885.1. Taxonomy (NCBI): domain Eukaryota; kingdom Metazoa; phylum Chordata; class Mammalia; order Primates; family Lepilemuridae; genus Lepilemur; species Lepilemur ruficaudatus. The sequence continues at coordinate 71,880 of CAUYRT010068201.1, read as the reverse complement.
ATGATATTAGTTGTGATTTTGTTATATTTGGCCTTCTTGTGTTGAGGTACATTCCTTCTAGTCCTAATTTGTTGAGCATTTTTATCATAAAGAGATGTTGAATTTTATCAAATGCTTTCCCTGCATCTATTGAGATGATTATATGATTTTTATTCTTCATTCTGTTGATGTATCATGTTTTTGCATGTGCTGAACCATCCTTGGAATAAATCACACTCAATCATGGTGTATAATCTTTTTGATGTGCTGTTGAATTCTGTTTGCTAGATGTTAATATTTTTTGAGGATTTTTCCATCTATGTACATTGGCCTATAGTTTTTTTTCTTGTGCCCTTACCTGGTTTTGGTATCAGGGTAATGCTGTACTCCTAGAATTCCCTTCCTTCAATTTCTTAGAATAGTTTAAGAAGAGTTGGTATTAGTTCTTTTTTGAAAGGGTTGTAGAATTCTGCAGTGAAGCCATCCAATCATGAGATTTTCTTTGTTCGGAGACTTTTTATTACTGATTCAATCTCATCACTCATTAATCTGTTCAGGTTTTCTATTTCTTTTTGGATCAATCTTTGTAGGTTGTATGAGTACCAGAATTTATCCATTTCTTCTAGGTTTTCCAATTTATTGACATACATTTGTTCTAATAGTCTCTTAGGATATTTTGTATTTCTGTGGTATCAATCATAACATCTCTTTTTCATCTCCTATTTATTTTGGCCTTCTCTCTTTTTTTCCTAGTTTAGCTAAAGGTTTGTCAATTTTATTTATCTTTTCAAAAAACAAACTTTAGTTAATATTCCTTAATTTTTTAGTCTCTATTTCATTTTTTCTGCTTTGATCTTTATTATTGTTTTCTACTAATTGTGGGCTTGGTTTGTTCTTGTTTTTCTAGTTCCTTGAGGTGTATTATTAGATTATTTGAAAACTTTCTACTTTTTTGATGTAGATATTTATTGCTATACACTTTCCTGCTTTTGCTGTATCCCATAGGATTTGTTATATTGTGTCTCCATTTTATTTTTTTCAAGAAATTTTTAAATTTCCTTCTTAATATCTTCATTGACCTATTGGTTGTTTAACAGCATGTTGTTTAATTTCCATATATTATCACAGATTCCAAAGTTCCTCTTGTTATTGTTTTCTAGTTTTATTCCACTGTGGTCCAAAAAGATACTTGATATGATTTTGCTTTTTAAAATGTTACTAAGACTTATTTTGTTTCCTAATATATGGTCTATCCTGGAGAATGCTCCATGTGTTAATAAGAATAATTCTGCAGCTGTTGGATGTAATGTCCTTTAAATGTCAGTTAGGTCCATTTGGTCTCGAGTGTAGTTTAACTCTGATTTTTCATTATTGATTTTCTGTCTGGATGACCTGTCCATGGCTGAAAATGGAGTGTGAAAGTCCCCCACTATCATTGTATTGTAGTCTACCTCTCCTTTTAGAATCTATTAATTTTATTTATATATTTGGGTGTTCCAGTGTTGTGGGCATATATGTTTACAAGTGTTATATTCTTTTGCTGAATTGACACCTTTATCATTATATAATGACCTTTTTTTCTCTTTTTACAGTTTTTGACTTAAAGCGTGTTTTATCTAAGTATAGCTACTCCTGCTCTCTTTTGGTTTATATCTGTATGAAATATCTTTTTTCCATCCCTTTGCTTTTAGTCTATGTGCATCTCTTATAAGTAGCATATAATTGGATCTCTTTATTTTTACCCATTCAAGCCACTCTATATCTTTTACTTAGAGAATTCAATCCATTTACATTCAAGCTTATTATTGATGGGTATGAATTTACTATTGTCATTTTGTTTATTGTTCTCTAGTTGTTTCACAGACTCTCTTTTCCTTCTTACTCTTTTGTTTTCTTCCTTTGTGATTTAATGGTTTCTGTACTGGTATGCTTTGGTTCTTTTCTTTTTATCTTTTGTGTGTTTATTATTGGCTTTTACTTGTGGTTACCATAAGGCTAACATAAAAATAATTTAGAACCAGCTAATTTAAGCTGATAATGGCTTACTTTTGATTACATATATGAACGCTCCACTTTTACTCCACCTCCTCTCATGTTTTGCTTTTGATGTCACACTTTATATCTTTTTATGATATGTATCCCTTAGCAATTTGCTTTAGTTGTTCTTAATGGCTTTGCTTTTGACCTTTATCTAGAGATATAATTGATTTACTCACCACCATTAAAGAATTAGAGTGCTCTGAATTTGACAATATACTTAAACAGTGGTTTTGTACTTTTATATGATTTTGTGTTACTAATTAGCATTCTCTTCCTTCAGCTTGAAGAATTTCTTTAGCATTTGTTTTTGTAATACAAGTCTAGTGGTTACAAACTCTCTGAGCTTTTGTTTTTCTGAGAAAGTCTTTATCACCCCTTCATTTTTAAAAGTTAGGGTTGTTTGGTATATAGTGTATATGCGTGGATATATATATATGTGTATATATATACATATATACACATATATATATAGTATTCTTGATTGACAGTCTTTTTTTTTCAGAATTTTGAGTATGTTATCCCACTCCTTTTTGGCTTTCAAGGTTTCTGCTGAAAAATCCACAGTCATCTTATGAAATTTCCCTTATACATGACAATTCACTTTTCCCTTGCTGCTTTCAACACTCTCTGTATTTAGCTTTTGAAAATTTGAATATGATTGACTATGGTGTGGGTCTCTTTGGATTCATCTTATTTGGTGTCTTATGCACTTCCTGGATCTGGCTTTCAAATTCCTTCTCCACACATAGGAAAGTTTTCTGCCATTAATCCTGTGAATGTGTTTTCTGTCTCTTTCTCTTTATCTTCTGGCATGCCAATAATGTTTAAGTTGTTCCACTTGTTTGTATCCCATAGGTCTCTTAAGCTATCTTTACTCTTTTTCATTCTTTTTCTTTTTGATCCTCAAATTGAATAATTTCCAGTGATCTGTCTTCAAGTTCACTGATCCTTTCTTCTGTTTATCAAGTCTATTGCTGAACTTTCTATTAGGCTTTTCAGTTCAGTTATATTAATAGCATATTTCAGGTCAATGATTTTTATTTGGTACTTTTGTATACTATCTCTTTGTTGAAGTTCTCAACTTGTTCTTGCATTGCTGTCTTGACCGCTACAAGCATCTTTATAACCATTATTTTGAATTTCCTGTCAAGTAAGTCACAAAACTCTACTTAATTTGAGTATATTTTGGAGATTTATCTTGTTTCTGTGTTTGGAATATATTCCCATGTCTTCATTTTTTTTGATTCTCCCTGCTGGTTTCTGTTCATTAGATAAGACCATATCTCTCTCTGTTTTGTTAGACTTGGGCAGGTGAAAATTTTCACCAATCCAGCCAGCCAGAGATTTTAAGTTTCCTCCCTAATTTTTGTGTTTTTCCACATTGTTGTTTCTGTGACCCCTTGGCTCAGGATGTGCCATGTCTTGTTGGTAACCCAAAACTGGCTTTTTAGGTATAGCTGGAAAGGTTGAGGTATTAGATGTATGTTTTAGTTCTTTCTTTATGTTGAGTCTAGTTGCAGTCACTTATCTCCCACTCTCTCTGCACTAATCCAGAGAGAGTATCTGTGGCAAATGCCTGTACTTATGTCCAAGCTGCACCTTCTGATCCTGGAGGGATAATTTCTGGGTGTTGGCACATTATATGTCTACCTATTTGTTTTCTGTAGTCTCAGGTCACTCACGACGGCAAAGCCCCCTTGACTTCTAGAGCTAGATGGTTAAGTAGACAGTTCCTAGGTGGAAGCTATGAAAATTGTGGTGCTTGGTGTCTGGCCAAACTCATTCCAGAAAGAATGGATAGGCCCAGATTTATCTCTGGGGCAAATGGGCTCTGGTTCTGCCTACCAAAGGGTTATTGTTTTCTTGCCCTAGTCGCTCCCTGATGCAAGTTCATTAGAGACCAGGCCATCAGTAGCCACTGAGAGTGTGTGTCATAAGCCCCTTCTGCAGATAAAGTGAGAGCTGCATGTTCCATTTCTGTACTGTTCCAAGGGGCTGTAACTGTCAGAAGTGTTTGGACACCTATTTAAAACCACCTCTTGTTTTTGGATGAAGAGAGACTGGCATTTGCATAGTCCCTTCTATTTCCAAAGCTACCAGATTTAGAATGGAGTTCCTCAGGAGGTATTTTTAAAAAACCTGTATTTGTGTCCTAAACCCCTTCTGAGGAAGAACAGGTAGTTGCACTTTTTTTTTGAGACAGAGTCTCACTCTGTTGTCCTGGCTAGAGTGCCATGGCGTCAGCCCAGCTAACAGCAACCTCAAACTCCTGGGCTCAAGCAAGCCTACTGCCTCAGCCTCCCCAGTAGCTGGGACTACAGACATGTGCCACCATGCCCGGCTAATTTTTTTTATTTTTGGCAGACAGGGGGTCTCGCTCTTTCTCAGGCTGATCTCGAACTCCTGAGCTCAAATGATCCGCCAGCCTCAGCCTCCCAGAGTGCTAGGATTACAGGTGTGAGCCACCATACCCAGCCGCAGTTGCACTTTTGAGGGTGCTTCTCTGCACCACTCTAGGGGGAGCAGATTGGATGATTTCCAGTGAAATCCTGGAGAAACTTGTATGCCCATTTAAAAATGCTTTTTTTTTCCCCTGTGGTGTAGACAGACATGCATATCCTGGTCCCTACTGCTCCGAGAGAGGAGATTTAGGACACAGTCCCCTAGATGGATGTTGTAAGAGTTGGGGCACTTGTGTGAGTGCAAACTGCTCCAGACTGGTGGTGTTAATAACTGTCTCTTTAACTCCCTGATGCAAGTTAGTTAGAAGCCAGGCCATCTGGCAGCCTCTGGAAGCATGTTTCTTAAACTCCATGGGGGGAGGTAAACAGAGGGCTGTGTTTATTTAGCCCCTTCGCTGCACTGCTACCAGGGGTATGCAGTCCCTGAAAGTGCTTGTACATTCATATCAATCCCTGCTTTTATCCCTACAGTCTAGAGGGACACGTAGAATATCCCCTACATGTCTCATCCCCACCACTCTCATCTAACTATGAATCAAGAGTCAAGCCATGGGGAAACTTAGGGTTTGGGCCCTATTGTTGAGGTTCAGACCCTCCTCTTCACAGGCACAAACTGGGTGTTGGGGATTCATTTCCCAATTTTATGGTGTAGTGCCTGGGGCAGAGTTGGTGCCCAAGTGTGCCTCAGCTTTTCCTACCCATTCATTGTGGGTGTTTTCTCAGTTGCCTGTGGGGTGGGAATCTTCCTCCTGGTCTCTGACTTTTCCCCAAAAGGAACTGATTTGTGGATAGATGTTTATTTGGTACATCTGTGGGTGGAGGGAGAGTCAGGAGCTGCCTATTGTGCTATATTGGTGATGTCACCTATTCTTAGGGTTTTTGTTATGGTTAAAGGGTTGGGCCAGGGTGAGAGTTCCTGTGTGGGGGCAGAAGCTTATGTGGTTTGAACCTCCCACCAGTACCAAAGGAGAGAGCACCCAACCTTTCTTATTAGCTTGTCCAGATGTGAGGCAAAAGGGAAGGATGGTAAGGCTTAAAAGTTGTCAGCAGTCAAACATTCACATACGGAGTCAGAGTCTTTATTACAAAGGATCCTTTTTAAACTATTAATGAACCAACATTAATACATTTTTGTTAACTAAAGTCAGCATTTTATTCATGTTTCCGTAGGTTTCACTAATGTCCTTTTTCTGCTGCCGGAGCCCATTGAGGATACCACGTTACGTCTGGTTGTCATGTTTCCTTTGGCTCCTCATGGCTGTACCAGTGCCTCTTCCTTTGTTTTTGACAACTTTGACAATTTGAGGACCACTAGTCAGATATTTTGTAAAATGTCCCTCAGTTGGGATTTGTCTGATGTTTTCCTCATGATCAGATTGGAATTATGGGTTTGGGGAAGAAAGCAGAGGTAAAGTGCCATATTCATCACATCCTGTCCAAGGGCATGTACGAGCTATGTGATTTATTACTATTGTTGTTAACCTTGATCACCTGGCTGAGGTCATTCTTTTTAGGTTCCTCTACTGTAAAGTTTTTGTTCCCCTTTCCCGTACTTTACTGTCTGGGAGGAAGTCACTATGTGTTGTCCACAGTTAAGGAGTGCAAAGTTATGTACTACCTCCTAAGGGAAGAGGAGCAACATAAATTATTTGAAATTCTTCTGCATGGGAGATTTGTCTATTCTCCCCAATTTATTTGTTCAAACATTTACCAATGTCAGTGTGGACTCATAGGTATTTATTTTATGCTTCGGATTATAATTCAATACTATGTAATTGTGTTGCTCAAATTGTTTCAGCTGTGGCCATTGGGAGCTCGTTCAGTTAGTTCCTCTGTCTCTTTGATATGCCCCCATCATTATGAGATTTTATTTTGAAAACATTCTTACTTTCTGGCACTACACGATGCTCGAGGCTCATCTTGTGTATCTTCTGCCCCAGTCTTAGAATCAGTCATTTCTCCAAGGGTCCCTCATTTCTTTTATTGGAGAATGGAATTAGTAACTAAGATCTGAGCACTAGGCATATTCATTGCTGTTAGGGTGTTGTTGCTTCTAGGCTCTCTTAGCTGACAGAGCAAAAGATACATAGGATGTATACTAACCCACATATACATTTCAAAGACTTTTTAAAGTGCATAAGCAGTACAGAAGATCAGGAACACATCAAAAGCGTCCATGCCTCTAGTGCGGAGTTTTTCCAACATCAGTGCTATTAGCAATTTTGCCTGGATAAGTTATTATTATAGGAGCTGAAATGTGTATTATAAGATGTTGACCTTGACCTCTACCCACTGCATGCTAGTAGCACAGTGCCCTCCCCCAGCTGTGACAACAAAAAAATGCCTCCAGATGTTGTCAAATGTTCCCTGGGGGAAAAATTTGTCCCAAGTTGTGAACTACCACTTTAGTCCAAATTCTAAAGAAAGCCCTTTGTTTTCTAGATGTTTAATGGGGAATCAAAAACATCTTACCTTTTTGAAGTCATTTTTCAAATAAGATCTAAATTAAAATAGGATACCACTGACCACTAAAGCAAACCACATCAAGAGATTCTATCTTCTTTTCTTACATTTCTATTTTTGTATTTATCCTCAATTATTTTGCAAATTCCCTTTTCTGTCTACCTTATATTTATGTTTAATAAAAATGTATGATATTATTTGTCTATTTGCTTTAGTTTATTAACTTTGCTAGTAATTTTCTGGTAACCACATTCTGATGTTTGATTCATCACCTTCCTAGAAAATGGGTGTTGGCTGCCTAAGGAAGACATCATTTTTACCATACATACTTTACTGATATTATATATAAGTGTTTCCACTAAAGCATTTAGCAATATGTTTTGTAAGTGCATTTTATACCAGCTAACTCAGACTTCTTGACATTTCCTGAACACAGACAACATATAAGAACACAGTTCCTTATTGTTTCCTCTGCCTAGAATGCCTACTTTTGTCACTTTTTATGCCTTGTGAAATTTATTGCATCCTTTAACATTCAGCTGAAATTTTACCTCTTTTATTAGGTCTTCTACAATTCTCCTCCCTCAAAAGAATTAATTATCCCTTCTGTTACGAACTGAATTGTGTTTCCCCTGACCCCAAGTTCTTATGTAAAGCCCTAACCCTTAATGGGACTATATTTGAAGATAGGACTTTTAAGGAGATAATTAAGATTAAATGAGGTCATAAGGGTGGGGTCTTAATCCAATAACTTGTGCTATTATAAGAAGAGGAAGAGGTACTAGGGATGTGCACACACAAAGGAAAGGCCATGTGAAGACACAGCAAGAGGTGACCAAGGAGATGCCTCAGGTGAAATCAAACCTGTCAATGCCTTGATCTTATAACAGAAGAAATAGCTTGAAAAAAATCACAAAAATGTTTTATGTCTCTTTAAAACATCACCCACTCCTTTTGGAGAACTAGGACCTGCATCCCTGCCTCAGGCCAGTGGGCAGGGGAATGTCCTTTGTTCTTTGTGCCACAGGAAATGGGATTAATCCAGGCAGAAGTCATGAGATTGTTTTATCCAAAGATAGGATTGATCAGAACCCTTAGAAGTTCTATGCTTGTGCTCAGAGGCAGGACATTGGTACTTTGAGATGGGAGACTGCCAATATAATTTGCTAGCAAATTAATAAACTTCTCTTTCCTTATCCTCAAACCACTTGTCCTCATTCTTCTGATGTGGCCTTGGGGACAAGTGCCAAGCTTTTGGTAACAATATTGGACTTCTAGTCTCCAGAGCTGTGAGAAATAAATTCCTGTTTAAGCCACACACTCTATGGTATCTTGTTATGGAAACTCTAACAGATTAATACACCCTTCTTAATGCTTTTTAAAGTAATAGCATCCACACAATATATTCTAGGACAATATATGACAGGTTAGTCTACCTAGATGAGTTGTTGAGCTGCTTGAAGACAAAGACTTCATAAATTAAACGTGTTTGGTGATCATTTCTTTTTCTCAATTGGATTATACACTAAAAAACACCAACATAGATCTTGTCTGTCACCAAAAAATCCAAAAATAACTTAGTCAATTAGAAATGATTATTAGTTGAAACTGGGTTTTTTCCTTTTAACAAAATCCTTAAGATTCTCAGAGTAAAAGTCATTGCCCTGTATTCTAGCTCATAAAACAATAGTGGCAATTACTAGTATTGAGCATTTCTATGTGTCAGACACTGGTCTATATGCTTAGGCACTGGTAAGGACATCTGAAACAACAGGCTTACATCCAAAAGTAATACCTTTAATCTTTCTTTTGAGTTGGCTCCAATTGTCTGGCCAAAAAATACTTAATGGGAGATTTGGAAGAAGGCTAGGATTTTATCCCTTATAATCTAAAGTACAAAAGCAATTCGCCTTTCGAACCGATGAGGCCCCAAACTACTGGGCCATCAGTCAATATTCATTGCAGGCCATAACCAGGAAAAGCCTCCCTTATAAGGCAGAGTTATGTTCTTTTCATCACTGCTTGCAAACAAGCTACTTTTTCTTCAGTTTATTTCCATCTAATCTGTGCTTAAAAGCAGCAAGTACCATTTATCACCCACCCACGTTCCAACTTTTTCTAATTTATTATCTTAGAGCTTCCGATTCAGTAGTTCACACCTGTTTTCAAGGTACCACAGTATTAATTTTATCAAATATTTGTCATGGCATCTTAAGAATCAGCAGCTTTCCAGCCTACATATCTTCTTGACTATTAAACTAAAGTAGCTCTATTTCAAGTTAACAATCCTGCAGTGGTCATAGTTCAACGTAGGAAAAAGAAACCATTCTACAGATTTTAAATTGAAAGAGATTTTATACAAGATGTTTTAAATAAAACCATTAGATGACCTGGTGTAGCAATGTCAAGAACTCAGCTGAGCCGGAAGGAAAACTGAGCTGCCCATTGTCGGAGTAGCTGATTAAAGCAACAGGCCAAGATGGAGGGAACCATAAAGCCTTTAATCACTTACTGCTTTAGTAGAAGAGGCTACAACCAGAAAAAGTGCTGATGCCCCCACATCATTCCAATTTCCCCCAGAAAGGTGCCTTGCACCTTTCAGTGCATAGGGTCAGTGGATAGGAACAGAAGACACGGGACCAAACAAAAGGCCCCAAACTGTTGAGGAAACCCCAAATAAAGAGCAGTTTTATGGACCCTGGAGCAGGAGGTTGGAGTGAGAGGGAAGAGCTAGGAGTACAGAAGTACTGAGTAGGAGGGGAGTGGCTAGTTTCTTAAAATTTCCTCCCACTCCGGAAATAAGGAGGCCTCAGCAGGTGCACCTGAAGAAAGTCCCAGTGGGAAGGCCCCACATAAAGAAACTGGGTTAGGAATGCAAATATGTTCAAGAGCATGGAGGGACGGGGGAACCTGAGTTCTTGACTGTAATTCTCCTTAGATTGCAAGGCGCTGGCTGGCCGTACCCCAAGTCTGCTCTGGGGAAGTCAAATTTCCCCTGTGAGGTCTCCCAAGTAAAGCCTTTGTTCTTGTCTGTGGCCAAGCCTGAAATATCACACATAGGTTTGGGGCCAGGACTCCTCAACAGAATCTAGTCAGGTCCTTCAGCAAGAACATGCAGAATAATGCAAAAATGACCCACCACGAAAGCCACCACTGCCAAGGCCACTACTTGATGTTCTAAATGAACACACCAATGTATCTAATATTAGTATCTGATAACCAGTAGAGTTGGGGTGCTGCTATCACCACTGTCACTATTGTCACCACCACAGCTGCTTCTAGACACTCAGGAATAGGGAGAATGGCCCTTGGGAATGTTGCAGACAAGCCTTGTTTCTCCACAACCTTGCTCTCCACCAACAGCCAATTAAAGGAAAATGCAGATGAAGTGCATATGAACAATAGGGAAAATTAGGCTTTTTCTAGCTCTTAAATGATATGGATTTCAGTATTTACAGAGCACCTGGGTTAGACTTTAAAGGATTAAAAACTGCAGGAGGTAGCTTTGTCAGGTTTGGCAGTCTAAAATGTCAGTTCTTGGTGTGATCATGGCCAAAGAATGACCAGATGCACCAAAGTAAGGCAAGCATGAAAATCAGGTTTATTGAGGAGGAGAAGGTAGGATTATAGAGCAAGAGCAAGATATAGGTTTACAGAGTGAGATACATATGCCAGAGATGATGACCAGACCCATTGTTGTGGCAAAAGAGAGCAGAAAGGGGGCTCGGTTATGGTCTGGGTCTTGTTTTATAGTGCCCGGATTGGGACCTCCCTCATGGCTCAGACATCACCATGGAACCACTTTGATTGGACTGTTGGGAGTTATACAACCTGAGTCTTACTGTACATGTGGATCTCACATGAGCCTCTCTGAAAGTTGGTTGTTCTAGGTCACTTTCCGGACTCTATTGTACCTAGGCTGCTTGGCCCATGGGCTAGAAAGTCCTCTGCATCTATAGTTGGCACGCCAAGTTCTGATTAGCAGATTCATATATAGGGTGTTCTCTCCTCCCCGTGGTATGGCAGTTGCTCAGGACAGGATTAGGGCCCACTTTTGTCCCCAGGAGACCCAGAATCCCTCACTATCTACCTAACAGCTTCTACTCACGAAGGAACTGAAAATGCTGATTTCTTCAGGGAATTGATCACTCAAGCATCTGTGATCTTAGTAGACTATCCTTATAGCGATATTGGAGAATCTGTGATCTGCCAACTACTGATGACTCCTCCTCTCCTCTACTGTCTCATCGGAGATTGCTGATAGAGTTTCAAATACTTCTCAGAGTTTCAAATACTTATGCAGAGTAATTTCAAAACTAAATACCCAACTGAACCATGGTACCCAGGAAAATAAAGAACCTTCCATGCAACAGAAGTGATATTCCTTTTAATACAATCAGGGATATAAATGGCATCCTTCTCCTATAAGGTAAGGTAGTATTACAATTACAGACATGATTTTAAGAATAGTAAGTAATTGGGGACCAGTTTCTGTTACAATAATTATAGGAAGCAGAGACCTCCAATTGAATCAGTCCGTCTGAAATCTTTTAATAAAGTCTGAGAAGTGCTATTTGTCAAGCAAAGAAACACTGACTTAAGGCAAATACCAACTTACAATAAAAATAATGGCAATAGTCCCCACCTTCATTATCTCAGCCTCTGCCTCCCTAATCACTTAACCTTTTATGCCTTTGCTAAAAGCTCATTAGTAAAGAGGAGACCTGCCTACTAAACATAATGGTAAGGCTCTAATGGACTTTAGAGATCATTTACATTTGTGACTCAAAGCATTGAAATGCAAATTCTTTTTATTAGAATATTTGAGAGCATTTTTAATGGATTTCAATTGTCAGGATAAAATAAACAAAGTTCTCCAGGTATTCTGAATTTTAACAAATATTAAATTCAGAGAAGCAAAAAGGAGGAAAAAATAGAGAAAAAAGTATTTTGGTAACATGAATTTTGGTTAACCAAGTTAGTTTTATAACAAATTTTTAACAACCTGCTTAGTTACTTTTAAAACTAACTGAAAATCTCTTTATGCAGGGAAGTTGTTTCCTGAAACTATTTTTCACTGCCTTTTAGAAACACTGCTTTTCTGGTTTTGTTTTTTCTTTGTTTTTTTGGCATGGTTTGGTCTGGTTTTTTTATTGTTTGTTTAAGAAACACTGAAGAGAGTCTAGGGCGAAAATATCTTTAAGTGGGCTATTTTAGTTTGTTATAAAATTGGATTTCACTTGGTGAAAAGAGAGAACGGGTACTGGATCTAACTAGCAGTATCTGCCATAAGATGTTTAGTCAGAGAAACACAAGGCTCAGCATGTGAAAAATCCACCTGTTCCTTCTGATCAGGATGATGTTCTCCCACCTCTTCACCTAAGTCATGCCTATTTACCTTTCATTTGTTATGGAAAGCTTCATTGCTCTGGGAAGCTTCCTGGATGCCCAAGGAAGGTCAAGACACTATCTACATGCTTCCACCCTCAACATGGTGTTTCTGTTTTGCATTTACCTTCTTATCTCCACCATTAGAATGTGTACGCTGTGCGTAGAGACTATGTCTTGATAAAGTGTTAAATAGCACCAGTATGCTGCTGAGACAGAATAAAACAATCAACAAATGCTGCGTTAGCTTCAGGTAGAAAGTCTTTAGATTGACACCAATTTTGTTGGTATCTGCAGGAAATGAACCCCTAGGATACACAGAAGTCAGTTTCCCAAGGGTCTTGGATGAATGCTATGGAGTCTGAACTTCTTTCGGTTAAGTTAGTTCTGGATATCAGGAGCAGGCATAATATCACTCTAAAGCAGGATGGAGCACATTTTAGTGTGTGTTCATTGGTTGCCTCCTCAGTACACATTATCTATTTTCCTTTTCCCAGAAATACCCCCAAATTGCGAAAGCATTTAGGATAAGGAATTTATACCTACCGCAGCTCCAATTCCATCTACCCTTTCACTACCACCAGCTTTCCCTGGCCATGGCGACTGATTCAAGGATGGACACACAATCCAAGGCAGACTAATAACACATCCAGAGACTCAATACCAGGACATTCTCCAGCTATTGGGAAAAGTGATATTCTTTCTATCTGGATATGAATGAGAAAGTATGCAGCACCAGGAGCTACTAGAACCCATCTTGAATTTAAAGAGTCTTCTTAGAACGAAACCAAAAACAAGGAAGCAGAGTCAAACATCAAATATGAGGAGGGGCAAGATCTTGATGATATTGCTTGAATCTTGGATAAAGATTCATTTGAAGCTAGAATCTGCTTCTGCAATCCTTTAAAACCTTCTGACACATGAAACTGTTATCTCTTAGAAGTACTCCCACAATAGTCTTCACAAACCTGTATTATAGCATCAACATACTATATTGAAATAATTTGTTTATATGTGCGTTCCCCTCTACTATGAGCCCTCTGAGCATCAGTTATGTCTTGTCACCTAGGATGGTGCCTGGCACATATTTAGTGCTCTATAAATCTTTGTAGAATTAACAAGTGAGTGAATGAATAAGAGTTGCAATAGAGTTAAGCTATATTTCCAAATATTTTTATTTACTCCAGATAAATTTAAGTAATGATGTTCCTATTTTAGCTCTATATATTTGAAAGGCAATTAGATGTCAATGGTTTTTGCTTTCATTTTTCTGAAGCTTTTATAAGGAAACTATGTGCAGGATATAAATTTATTGGAGAATGACTCCCACAAATCCCAGCTTATTCCTACAGGGATAGAGAAGATAATATGCAGACTAAAATTTCTAAAACCAAGCAAATAATTTCAATTGGATGAGGTTCATTAATTTACTTTAGAATAAGGAGATCTTATCACCTTTCCTCTAGAGGCAATGTCTGCTAGGAGCATTCCCTATGGGTATGCATAATTGGAAAATTAAAAAGCATATTTAAAGGCAACATTATGCTACAAAAGAATGTTGGCAATGCCCCAGGGTTGACTGTGTATGCTAGTAGACATTTCTGAGAATTTACTCTGCTTGTGTTAAAGAATTTTCAATAATTTGCTTCTTAGATAAAATTAGGGCATCAGCAGAGAAGTAAACTCCCTAATACAACAGGAAGTTATCATTTTTCATCATAATACATTCCTAGAAACCATTATCTTATTCAAGTAGTCACTAGCATTCTTTTGTCATTGTTACCAACATTGATAGGCCTAATATCCTAGACTTAGGGTGGTTGATTTATATGGCTACAAGCAGGGAACCATCTTCAGCTGTTGGTAATATCTTGTTTTGCAGCCATAACCCCAGGAGAAAGAATCCAACATTTTAAGCCTAATTCAGCAGGGCCAGGGCTTGAAATAGTGGCAAATATAACTTGAGCTATTATCTTAAAAATGGTGGCTTATACTGCACTACTTGAATTTCTAGAAGTCCCCTACCCATGCCATCATGGGGTATTTTAATAATAATTTAATCAAATTGTTATGTTGATATGCCAAATAATTCAGTTCAGCCAGATCCATTCATGTCAGCAGGTATTCACAGATATCCTGTTGTATACATACTTCATTATTGGGTTCTTTTAGGACTTCAAAAATACATATATGTCTCAGTACCTGTGTTCAAGAAAATGATACTATTTTAATATTGAAAAGATATGAACATAGTTCTGCTTCCAGTAATTGTGGAGTAGCTTGTATTGGATTAAGTTCACCAAAGACTATAATCATAAATCAAGACAAAATATTAAAATAAAATAAAACTATTTAAAGATACAAAACAGTGGTCAAATGTAGGCAAAAAATTGGAGACATCAACATTTGAAATAAGGAGAATACAGTAGATGAGTCTTGTATGTTGTGATTTTTTGCATATGACACTTCCAAATTAGTAGGGTATCTAGAAGCCAAGCAAAAAGCTACAGCCTCACTAGCTTTAAGAGTCAGCAGATGGACTTCAGGGATGCAAAACTCTCTGAAAAGTGAAGGGTGAGTTCATAAAGAGGGAGCCACATCAGTAATTCATTCATTCACACATATATATGTATATGTATATGTACACACACACATACACACACACATATATACACACACGTACCACCATCACTGCTACTATCACCAAAAATCTTGGCTGGCCCCTGAACAGCACATGTGTGGGAGATCCCAAGGAGCCTGGCAGAAAACAATAGATGGAAAACTAAAGGAAGTGAGCAAATATTTCAGATCCTATTCACCACAGGATATGGAGTTTTGAGTTTGAGTTTAACTAAATAAATAGCCTAATGAAACCAAAATTAATACTCTTCAGAAGACTATAGCAAAATTCAGAGTCTCTACAATATATCATCCACAATTTCCATTACACAAAGATTACTAGACATATGAACAAATGGAAATTTTACTAATAGTCAAGAGAAAAATCAGGCAAAAGGAACTAACTCTGAGATGATTCAGATGTTGGAGTTAACAAACAATAAGACTTTAATTTTAAAAGCTTTAAGTTTAATTTATTTATTATAAATATATTCAAAAATTTAAAAGAAATTATGGTCAGAGGAAATGTGGAAAATCAACAACAACAAAAAAAACTAACAAATAGCCAAGTCAAAAATTTATAACTAAAAAGTATAATACCTGAAATAAAAATTTCACTGGATGAGCTCAGCAAGATTGGAGATGAAAATATCTGGATAAATAATTCCCAAGTAGTTCTCATAAATGGGAAAAATATAAACTTTTAGATCCTTGAAGTTCAATAGACCAAAATGGAAGTAAATTCAAAGAAAACCACATTTAGGCACATCAGAATCAAATTGATAAAAACAAAGAATAAAGAGGAAATTTCATGGAAGCCAGGGAACACATTACATAGAAGAAAAATACAGATAGTCTCCAACTTACAATGGTTCAACTAACAATTTTTCAACTCTACAATGGTACAAAAGCAATACACATTCAGTAGAAACCATACTTTGAGTACCCATTCAAGCATTCTTTGACTTTCAATACCATATTCAATAAAATACATGAGATATTCTATAATTTATTATAAAATAGTCTTTGTGTTAGATGACTGTGCCCAACTGTAGGCTAATGTAAGTGTTCTGAGCATGTTTAAGGTAGATGAGGTGAAGCTGTGATGTTCAGTATGTTAGGTATATTAAATACATTTTTGACTTATGATATTTTCAACTTTTGATGGGTTTATCAGGATGTAACTCCATCATAAGTCAAAGAGCATTTGTATATGAATGATGGCTGATGTTCCATAAGAAATAATGAAGTCCTAAAGACAATGGAAAGAAAAAATACTATCAGCACAGAAATCTACAGAGAGAGAAAATATTATTTTAAAATGAAGGAAAAATGAAGACAAAACTGAGAGAATTCATTGACAGCAAATTATACTAAATTAAGTGATACAGGAAGTTCTTTTCAGCTAAAAGAAATCATAATAAATGAATTCCTTCAGATCTACAAGAAGAAATGAAAAGCATCAGAAATTCAAAGGAGTAAATATAAAATTTTATACATTCCTTTACTGACTTTCTTTAAAAGCTTTTTAATGTTTAAATAAAACATTTTACATTTTATTGTAAAATCTATAATATATGCATATGTAATATAGATGATATTAATAGCACAAGCGATGGGGTAACATGTTAAATGGCTCTATACTGTCTGGAGGTTTGTAAATTTTACAGGAAGTAGTACAATATTAACCCTACATATATTGTGTTGATCTGAGCATGCATATTATAAACCTTAAAGCAACCAATAAAAGTAAATCCAAAGAGGTGTAACTTAAAAGCCAATAGGGGTATTAGAGTTTGAATTTTGTCCCTCCAAAATTTATATATTGAAATTCTAATCTCCAGTACTTCAAAATGTTAAGTTGTTAGGAGATATGGTCTTTATGGGGTAACCAAGTTAAAATTAGCTAATTAAAATGGGCACAGATCCAATAGGATAGGATTTGTGTGCTTTTAAAAGGTGAAATTTGGAGACAGACACACATACAGGGAGAAAGCCATGTGAACAAGGAGATGGCCATCTACAGGGCAAAAAGAGAAGCCTGAAACAATTTCTTCTTTCATGGCCCTCAGAAGGAATCAACTATGCCAACACCTTGATTTTAAACTCCTGGCTTCTAGAACTCTGAGACAAACAAATGTCTATTGTTTAAATCACCTAGCATGTAGTACTTTGTTGTAGTAGAGTTAGCAAACTAATACAACCTCAAGAGGGATATTGGAAAAAGAAATAATAAAAGGGTAGACATAAACCCAATCATATCAATAATTAAATTAAACATAAACAGATAAAATACTTTATGTAAAAAACAAAGAATGTCAGAGTGAATGTAAGAAAGCAAGACCTAACTATACACTATTTGCAAGAATGCATATTAAATATAAAGATGCAGAAAATACTAAGTAAAAGAATAGTGAAAGATATTCTGTGTAAGGACTAAGCATAAGAAAGGTGAGTAAATATATTAATACGTTATTTTATATTGTTATATTAATATCAAATTATCTTTGTAAATATTAATAGAAAATCTTTTGTGATAAGTAGTGTTTCCAGAAATGCAAAAGGACATTTCATAATGTGAAAATCTACTTATCAGGAAGATAGAATAATCATAAATGTGTATTAATTGTTATTAAGATTCAAAATACATAAGTGAAAAAACTGACAAAACCAAAGAAAGTAGAAAGTACATGCATAAAGGTGGAAATCTTAACACTCATTTCAAAATAATCAAAAGGATAATTAGATAAAACTTGTCAGCAAACTATAAAATAGGCAAACAACATCAACTGCCTTTATCAAATTCACATTTATAGAAAAATGCACATAGCAACTGCAATATAGACATCCTTTTCAAGTGCAAATAGATAGTTATCAAGGTACATCATATGCTGTGTCATAGAAAAAATCTGAATAAACTTCTAAAACCTGAAGTCCTACAGAACATGTTCTTTGATAACAATGGCATTAAGTTAGATAATAAAATTAAAATACTTTGAAAAGCACCAAATATTTAGATGTTAAACAAGCTCTTTCTAAAAGCCCATGGGTAAAGACAAAAATCACAGGAAAAATCTGAAAGTATTTTGAACCTAAATGATAAAGTACAGGAAATTAAAATTTTGTTATGCATTTAAAGCACTGAGTAGAAGGAAATCCATAGCTTTAAATGCATATAAGGAGAGAACTACTTAAAATCAATTATTTAACTTCCTAGACTAACAAGGTATACAATGAAGAATAAATTAAGCCCAAAAAGGAGAAAAAAAATAATAAAGATAACAAAATAAGTCAATAAGATAGGAAACAGACAAAAGTAGAAAAAATTAACAAGGCCAAAAATTGGTTCTTTGAATAGATCAACAAGGTTGATTAATCCCTAGCAATACTCATAAGCAAAGAAAGAAAACATGTTACCAATATCATGAATAAAATGTAATGTCACTACATATCCTATTGATATTAAAAGGATAAGTTTAAATGGATGGATTCTAGCAAACTAACACAAGAAAACATATGTATACCATACATCTATTTTTTAAAAGTAAATTAATAATAATAAAAACCTTCCTCACAAAGAAAAAGTCAGGAAAAAAATGGTTTCACTGGTTCATTCTAACACAAATCCTGTCAGAAAATAGAGAAGAAAGAAATATTTTGACTCATTTTATGACATCAGCATAATTCTAATACCAAAATCTAATAAAGATATTACAAGTAAATAATATAATAGAAAAATATTCATCAGAAACGTACATGCAACCTGAACAACAACAACAAAAAAGATAATCATGACCAAATGTGGCCAAATGGGCCTTAGCTAAAAATATAAATTTTTTAAAATATTGGTTTAAAATCTAAAATCAGGGAGAGGGAGGCAAGATGGCAGATGAGAAACACCTCTAGTCAGAACATCTCTGCAAGAAGAAAAGATTTTAGATGAAAGTGAAAAAATCAAACAGGCAGACAAACATAAATTGGATGAGTGTTGGAAGGAAGGGTGCCTAAACCCACAGGAGACTCCATGGGAAGAGGTTGCAGAGCAGAACTGGAAGGAGAAAGGCAACAGCAGGGCCTAAACCTTGAGAGGCTTGGAGATGAGTGGCAAGTGTAGGTGGAGTGGTTAAATTTCCCCTCCCTTGTCTCTTGGACTGCTGGTGGGCTTCCGAGCTGCTGGAGAGACCTGCCAACACCAGCCCAGAGACAGCTGCCATCAATGAGCAGCGAGCCTCTTGCAGACAGGGCACAGGGCTCCCAGCTCCCTCAGGTTACCACACCTCCCGCCCCACAGACCCAAGCCCATCGACAGGTGCCATATTGCTTCATTCTCCCCTTCCCCTCTGCTACCTGTAGCTTCCAAGAGAGAGAATTTGTCCACCATCTGGAGGCATCCACAGGAAATGGTACCTTTCATTTTGGGGCCCTGTAGTGAACTGATGGGTACTTGGACTGTGAGCTCCCTACCCACTGGCCCTCCCTGGTGCTGTTTGCCTGGTGACTCCAACAGAGTGGGGAAAACCCTGAGACAAAGAGACATCGATCTAGCTTGGGCACCCTGTGGGTGACTTGAGACCAGTACTCCTCTCCCTGGCAGGGTCAGAGATTGATCTCCAGGGCTGGGGGACAGGCCAGCAGGCCAGACCCCATACACCCAGCTCTCGATAGCATTGCCCAGGGACACAGAAGGGTTATTTGTGACCTAGTCTACTGAGGTATGTGTGCCTTCAGGGGCAGATCAGAGTGGGTCCTCACTGCAGCATGCTCGAGGGGCAATCTTCCTCCTATGGGAGGGCCATGCTCTCAGTTCAGGCCGTAATTATGAGCAGGGAATCTCCTTGTTCACATCACAGTCAGGGGAGCGCTATTGGCTTGAGCTCCTGCCTGCTGGCAGAGGCCCATGAGAAATTCACAGAATAGGGGAAGGTGGAAAGGGATGAGGCCTACTTCAGACTGCAGGTCTCAGAAAGCCCCATCTCCACACGCAAACTTTTCGGCTGAGTGGGGTCATTTCAGCCCTTCCTTGGCAGCTTTGCCCAGAAGCAGAAAACAGACCTTTGGCCCCTGCTAACACCACTTGTGAAGCCTGAGGGCAGGCTCACCCAACCCAGCCCTGCCCAGCCTCACTGCCCAACCTGCCCCTGCTGAGGTGGAGAATAAGGACTCACTCGGAAGTCCCAGGGCCCGACCCCTCACCTGAGTCACCAGAGTGCCTCTCCAGAGGAATAAGAGCTGGTTACAGGACCCAACAACTGTTGCAGCTTGCTCCTCCTGGCAAGTGCCACCTACTGACAGGGAGGTCAATTTGCATGCCCTTTTATTGCATTTGCTGACTCATCATATAGGTTGTGGTTTAATCTCACCCACAAACACCACCTACTGGATCAGAGACTAAACTGGGTATGTCACTATCTAAAAGAATATCCAAAGGTAAAAAGCAATAGTTGCTCCAGATGGGAAGGATTCAGTGAACTCTGGAAGTATGAATAATCAAACACAAAGCACACCCCTAAAGGGGAACATCAGCTTTCTACCAATGAATATCAACCAAATTCAGAACACTAAAATGACAGAAGAATTTTGAACATAGATTGTAGGAAAACTCAATGATATGCAAGAGAAAATGGATACCCAACACAAAGAAACCACAAAAATATCCAAGACTTGGAAGAAAAAAAATGCACTAAAGAAATTAAAATGTTAAAGAAAAATCAAACAGAATTTCTGGAAGTGAAGAATTTATTCAAGGAATTACAAAACACATGGGAAAGACTCAAGAATAGGGTAGATCAAACAGAAGAAAGAATCTCAGGGATTAAAGATAACACCTTTCAATTAAACAAGTCAGTCACAGAGATACAGAAGTGAAATAAGAGAAAATACAAGAAACACTGGATTATGTGAAGAGGCCTACCATGACAATTATAGACATTCTTGAGGGTGAAGAAGAAAACACACAAGGGTTAGACAAATTATGTGTGGATATAATGGAAGAAAGTTTCCCTGGCCTTGCTAGAAATCTAGATATCCAGACACAAGAAGCTCAAAGGAATCCTGGGAGATTCATTAGAAACAGGAAGACACCATGACACATAGTCATCAGACTGGCCAAAATAAACACGAAAGAGGCCCTCTGATTAGCTGTAGGTGAAAGAAGCAGGTAACTTACAAAGGAAAACCCATTAGACTAACTGCAGACTTCTCAACTGAGACCTTACAAGCCAGAAGAGACTGGGGCCCTATTCTCACTCTTCTCAAACAAAATAATGCCCAGCTTAGAATCTTGTACCCTGCAAAACTAAGTTTTATATACAAAGGAGCAATAAAGACCTTCTCAGACAAGCAAAGTCTGAGGGAATTCATCAAGACAAGACCTACCCTCCAGGAAGTACTCAGAACAGTGTTACACATGGATCAGCACAATAAACACTCAGCAATGTAAAAATCATCCAAAAGCTAAATGTCAAAGGCCGCATACCACACTGGCTCAAGGGAGAAAACAAGGCAACAAAGTTGAACTCAACAGGATGAACAGAAATCTGCCCCCACTTATCAATTCTCTCAATAAATTTGAATGGCTTGAATTGCCCACTAAAGAGACATAGTCTGGCTGAATGGTCAAATACACACAAGCCAAGTATCTGCTGTCTTCAGAAAACACATCTAACCCATAAGGACACATTCAGACTCAAGGTGAGGGGGTGGAAAACAATATTTCAAGAAAATGGATGTCAAAAGAAAGCTAGTGTGGCAGTTCTGATTTCAGCACTTAGTCTTCAAATCAACAAAAGTAATGAAAGACAAAGATGATCACAATATAATAGTGAAGGGTACAATTCAACAAGAAGACATAACAATTCTAAATATTTATGCACCTAACTCAGGTGCAGCCAGATTCATAAAGCAAATCCTACTTGATCTAAACAAAATGATAAACAGCAATACTGTAACAGCTGGGGACTTCAACACCCCTCTGACAGAACAAGACAGATCCTCCAAACAGAAAATAAACAAAGAAACAATGAACTTAAACAGAACTTTACAACAGATGGCCTGGTTGACATTTACAGAACATTCTACCCCCAAACCACTGAATATACATTTTTCTCATCCACTCATGGGACATTCTCTAAGATTGACCATATCCCAGACCACAAAGTATATCTCAAAAAATTTAAAAAAATAGAAGTTATGCCATGCATCTTCTCAGACCACAATGGAAGAAAATTAGAAATCAACTCCAATAGAGACTCTCATCTCTACACAAAGACATGGAAACTAAACAACCTTCTGTTGAATGATCATTGTGTTAAGGAGGAAATCAAGATAGAAATCAAAGGACTCTTTGAATTAAATGATAAAGGAGATACAAGTTGTAAAAATCTGTGGGACACCACTAAAGCAGTCCTGAGAGGAAAATTTCTATCAGTAAATGCCTACATCCAAAAGACAGAAATATCACAAATAAATAATCAAATGAATTGCCTCAAAGAACAGGAAAAGGATGAGCAAACCAACCCTAAACTCAGCAGAAGAAAAGAAATAGCAAAGATCAGAGCAGAACTAAATGAAATTGATAACAAAAAACTATACAGAAGATTAATAAAACAAAAAGTTGGTTCTTGGAAAAAATAAACAAAATTGATATGCCTCTGCTAGATTAATGAGAAGCATAAAAGAGAGGACTCAAATAAGCTCCATCAGGAATGAAGAAGGAGAAATTACCACTGATGCCATGGAAATACAAAATATCATCTATGAATACTATGAAAACCTCTCTGCACATAAACTTGAAAGTGTGGAGAAAATGGACCAACTCTTTGAAACACACAGACTCCTAGGCTCAATCAGGAAGAAATAGAATTCCTAAACAGACCATTTTCAATATCAAGTATTGAAAATGAAGCAGCAATAAAAAACCTTCCTAAAAAGAAAAGCCCTGGAACAGACAGTTGCACACCCGAATTTTACCAGGCCTACAAAGAATTGGTGCCTATCCTGCAGAAATTATTCCACAACATCGAGAAGGAAGGAATCCTCTCAAACACAGTTTTATGAGGCCAACATCACCCCAATGCCAAAATCACAAAAGGACGCAACAGAAAAAGAAAACTACAGACCAATATTCCTTGTGAATATATATGCAAAAATTTTCAACAAAATCCTAAAACTGCATTCAGATGCTTATCAAAAAAATAGTCCATCATGACCAAGTGGGCTTCATCCCAGAGATGCAGGGATGGTTCAACATATGCAAATCTATAAATGTAATTCACCACATAAGTACAAGCAAAAACAGAGACCATATGATCCTCTCAGTAGATGCAGAGAAAGCATTCAACAAAAGTCAGCACCCTTTTATGATGAGAACACTTAAGAAAATAGACAGAGATGGGACTTACCTAAAACTGATAAAAGCCATATATGACAAACCCACAGGCAACATCAGACCAAATGGGGAAAAATTGAAAGCATTCCTGCTTAGAACTGGAACCAGACAAGGTTGCCTTCAATCACCACTTCTCTTCAACATAGTGCTGGAAGTCCTAGCCAGAGCAATCTGAAAATAGAAGGAACTCAAGGCCATCCAAGTGGGGGCACAACAGGTCAAATTATTGCTCTTTGCTGACAGTATGATCTTACATCTGGAAAGCCCCAAAGATTCTGCCATGGGACTACTGGAATTGATAAACAAGTTCAGCAAATTCTCAGGTTACACAATCAATATACAGAAATCAGTAGCATTCCTATACGCCAACAACAGTCAAACTGAGAATCAAATGAAAGACTCAGTAGCCTTCACATTAGCAACAAAGAAAAGAGAATACCTGGGAATATACTTAACGAAGGAGGTAAAAAACCTCTACAAGGAGAACTACGAAACACTGAGGAAGGAAATAACAGAGGATGTCATCTGTATGAAAAATCCTTAGTAATCTGTGAAGCAACCATTGCAATTAACATTTGCATTTAGCAAGGTTTCAGAATACAAGGCCATTTAGCAAAAGTAAATCTCATTTCTATATTCTAGTGTCAAAAATCAAAAATGAAACTTAAAAGACTAGTATAATTTAAATAATAACAAAATATGTTATGCTATTCTTAGAAATAAATTCAACCAGAAGTATGCAATTTCTCCATACCAAAAACTACATAGCACTGCTGAAAAAATACCTAAACAAACACAGAGTGGTAGCATGTTCATGTATTAGAAATCTCAATATTTCTAAGATGTCAATTGTCCCCAAAATCTATAAATTCAATGCAATCCCCAAACATAATCAAAAGCAGGCATTTTCTAGAAATTGTCATGCTGATCCTATAATTTATATGAAAATTCATAAGACACAGAATAACCAAAGTATTCTTGGAACAAAGAACAAACTAATGGACTTCTATCATCTGACTTCAAGTCTTGACATAAAGCCACAGCAAAAAAGATAGTGTGATATTCGCTTAGCAATAGGTAAATACATCAATAGAACAGAACAGAGTCCAGAAATAGAATAATTATTATAGTCAATTAATTTTCCACAAAAACACCAAGGTTATTCCAATAGGGAAAAGAGTATTTCCTTTAAAATGATGCGGTAGCTAAATATTTATATGGAAAAATATAAACCATGAACTTGCCTTAGTCTGTTTAGTGTTGTTATAAAGGAATACCTGAGGCTGGGTAATTTATAAAGAAGAGAGGTTTATTTGGCTCATGGTTCTGCAGGCTGTATAAGAAGCATGGCACCAGCCTCTGCTTCTGGTGAGGGCCTCAGACTGCTTCCACTAATGGCAGAAGGCAAAGGGGAGCCAGCATGTGCAGAGGATACATGGTGAGAGAAGAAGAAAGAGAGCAAGGGAGGAAGTGCCAGGCTCTTTGTAACAACCAGCTCTGTGGGAACTAAGAGTGAGAACTCACTCACCATCTTCATGGAGGACATTAATCTATTCATGAAGGATTTGCCCCCACCAACCCAACACCTACTGTTAGGCCCCACCTCCAACATTGGGGGTCACATTTCAACATGAGATTTGGAGAAGACAAATATTGAAACTATAGCAACTCTACACCATAAATAAAAATTATTTTGAAATGAACCATAAACCTAAATGTAAAACCTAAAACCATAAAACTTCAAGAATAAAATGTTTCCCTAACGCCATATTTGTGGCCTGGAGTTAGGCAAACATTTCTTAAACACGATACAGAAAGCAATAACCATAAAAGACATAAATTGATGCATTAGACTCATCAAGATTTAAAATGCTTGCTCATCAAAATATACCATTAAGAAAATGAATAGGTAAGCTTCAGGCTAGGAGAGAATATTTTTAAAAAAGTATTTCCAACAAAGTATTCACTTTCATAACATATGAATAACTACTACAATTCAATAACCAAAGGACAAACAACTCTATAAAAAGACCAAAACTTGTAACAGAAGAAATATCAAGAGGAAAGAACAAGGAAAGACATACAAATGGTCAATAAGCCAATGAATAAAATATTCAACATCTTAGACCTCAGAAAAATGCAAATTAAAACCATCAGAATACACACTCACTAGGATGGCAAAAAGAATCACAAAACCAAACGTTTGTAGGACATGGGACAACCAGAACTCTCATACACTATGATGGAAATGTAAAATAGTACAACCACTTAGGAAAACAGTTTGTTTCTTATAAAGTCAAATATATATCTAACCTATGAACCAGTATTTTCACAGTTAGGTATTCTCCTGAGAAGAAAAAAAATATGTCCACAAAGACTTATTCAAGAATGTTCATAGCATATCTATTCATAATAGCAAAAAACTTGTAAACAACCCAAACGCCCATCAATAGGAGAATGAATACATTGTGGTATATTCATAAAAGAAGTCCTACTCAGTAATAAAAACAAATGTAATACTGATACATGCAACAATATGGATGAATCTCACAGGTGTTATGCTGAGCAAAAAAAAGTCAGACGCTAATGAGTACAAATACTGTATGATTCTATTTATACAAAATTCTAGAATAAACAAGACTAATCCATAGCAAAAATTTCAGAAAACTGTTGTCTCTGGGTACAGAGATCATTAACTGAGAAAGAATATTCTGAGTTAACAAAAATTTTCTATATCTCAATGGGTGTTATGGTTTGAATGTGGGTACCCCCAAAAAAGAATTTATATGCTGAAATTTAATCCCCAATGCATTAGTAGTAAGAGGTGGGGCCTTTGGGAAGTGATCAGATTGTGAGAGAAGAGCCCTCATGAATGGGCCTAATGCCCTTATAAAAGAGGTTGAAGGGAAAACCCTAACCCCCTTGGGCCCTTTCTACGAGGTGAGGACACAGCAAGAGGCACCAACTATGAAGCAGAAAGCGAGCCTTTACCAGATGCCAATTATGCTGGTGCCTTGATCTTAGACTTCCCATTCTGCAGAATTATGAGAAATAAATGTCTATTACTTATAAATTATCAAGTCTAAGGTATTTTGTTATAGCAACCTAAACATACTAAGACAATACGAGTGGAGTTTACACTGCTATATATATCTAGAAAAACTCATTGAATTGTACATTTAAAATTTGCGATTTCACTACTTACGAATTTTAAATTAAATAAAACTGAAAAGTAATATTGAAAACAAAAGAGCTTCATAGAAAAAAGAGATATAAATACACGCCAGAGACATAAAAACAAAAACTGTCAATGCAAGAAAGAATACAACCTCACAGGTATGCCTGAGCTTTTAATCTTAATGCTATGTAGTCTCAGGTAGAAATTCCTTAGTCTTTTACTACCTATTGAAATCCCACCTTTAAGGCTCAACTCAAACCCTAATTTCTTCAAAGCACTTTCCTCTATAAAATCAATTAACATCATGCTTTTGCCTTCCTGAGTGATGACAGTGACTCTCCAACTTGTCCTCCTGGTGCACCACGGATATCCTTTTATAACACCAGGAAATATTACTATGTTTAATTCCATCATAACAATTATAAGCACCTTTGTAAGCTTAAAATGTGACTCTATTAATTTAATATGAATGCAGATCTCCTTATCTCACAAAAATCCCCAGCAAACCCATGACATAGATTTAAGAAATCATACTTCTAAATATTTCTATTAATATTTGTTGAGGTTTGTTTGATTGTGGCATTTGTTAGCATTTTTAAGCAAGCTGTTAAAAGTAAGTACCTGTCTTTTAAAAATATATTAGGGAAATAACTAAATTTGAGAAATTCTATCTGCTTATTTTTATTTCTCTGACTTGAGA
Source organism: Lepilemur ruficaudatus (assembly GCA_963574885.1). NCBI lineage: Eukaryota > Metazoa > Chordata > Mammalia > Primates > Lepilemuridae > Lepilemur > Lepilemur ruficaudatus. Next base: position 44,665 of record CAUYRT010068201.1, on the reverse strand, counting down.
CAAGGCCATCATATTGTATTTTCTTGATGTACTACCTTACTGCTGTTCAGAGTACCCTAGTGTTCCATGAGAACAGAATAAGAAATTTACTGGACTATAGTGTGAATTATCTGAGACAGGGATTTTGATTCAATTGTGTTGCATACCTGTGAGGTTGACATTAGCTCAAATCCTGGCGTTGGTCCTTATTAGTTATGTGCCCCTGAGCATGATTTTTAACCTAAGTCTCACTTCCTTCATTCATAAAAGGTGAAATAATACCTGTTAAATCACTTTCTCTATCCATAAAATGGGAAAAATGCCTATTTTTCAGGGTTGTTGTGATGAAATAATATCTACATATGGTGATATGGGGCAAGATGGTTGACTAGAGATATCGCTTGCCAGACCGTCCAGAGAAAAGGAAGGGCTTCAGAAAGGGGAGACTGGAGACAGGATGCAGCACAGGGGCATTTCAGTGAGAGAAGTGCCAAAGGCTGCCAGGGACCTCACAGAGGAAAACTGCAAAGCAGAGAAGGAAGACGATAAAGGAAAAAAAGATATCAGTGAGGACAAAAACCAGGTAGGCTCAGAGCCCAGTGGAGGTAAGGGATATCCCTTTCTTCCTCCCACAATCTTTTGGTGATCAGCAGGCTACCAATGGTAATCATAGCAACAACAAAAATTAATAAATGGTATTTTATTAAACTAAAAATCTTCTGCACAGCTAAGGAAACAATCAACAGAGCAAATAGATAACCTAGGAGAAAATATTTGCAAGCTTCACATCTGATAAAGGGCTAACAACCACAATTTATAATATTTGATTTATATATTTGATTTCTTGCAAATCAGCAAGAAAAAAACAAACAATCCTATTAAAAAGTGGGCAAAAGACATGAATCAGAATCTTCTCAAAAGAAAGACCAATGCCCAATAAACCTATGAAAAAAATGCTCAATGTCACAAATCAGGGAAATGCAAATTAAAACCACAATTAGATATTACCTTACCCCAGTTAGAATGACATTAATCAAAAAGTCCAAAAATGACAGATGCTGGCATGGATGCAGAGAGAAAGAAATGCTTGTATACTGTTGGTGGGACTGCAAATTAACACAACCTCTATGGCAAACAGTATGGAGATTCCTCAAAGAACTAAAAGTAGACCTACCATTCAATCCAGCAATCTTACTACTGGATATCTACCCAAAGGAAAATAATTCATTTTATCAAAAGGACATCTGCACCCTAATGTTTATCACAGCACAATTCACAATTGCAAAGATACTGAACCAACCTAAGTTCTCATCAACTCATGAGTGGCTAAAGAAAATGTGGTATATATACCACGGAGTACTACTCAGCCATAAAAGGGAATAAAATAATGTCTTTTGCAGTAACTTGGGTGGAATTGGAGACCATTTTCCTAAGTGAAGTATCTCAGGAATGGAAAAATATGTTCTCACTTTCTAGTGGGAGCTAAACAAGGGATATATATGGACATAAAGAGCAGTAATGGACATTGGAAACTAAGAAGTGGGGAGGGGGAGGTATAAAAATCTACCTACTGAGCACAATGTACACAATTCTGGTGATGAGTACATTGAAAGCCCTGGCTACGTCATGGTACAATTCATCCATGTAACAAAAGACACTTGTATCCCATAAATTTTTTGAAATAAAAACAATAAATTAAAAGCAAAGGAAGGGACATGTAAACTGCAAGGAAGTTCATCTAACCTGGATGAGAACAAGAACTACGAGCTAACCACAGTGCTTCTCTAGTTTGACCCGAGTGGATCCTGAGGCTTATGTGGAATCTCTTTTTAAAAACAGAAATAATTAACTTTCTTTTTTAGAGCAGTTTTAGGTTCATAGCCAAAATTTATCAGTAAGTACAGCAAGTTCCCATATAAACTCTGCCCCCACATATGTACAACCTCTCCCACCATCATCATCCCCCACCAGAGTGGTACTTTCGCTACAATTGATGAACCTACACTGCCACAGCATAATCATCCCAAGTCTACAGTTTACGTTAGGGTCCACTCTTGCTGTACATTCCATGGGTTTGGACATATGTATCATGGCATGTATCCACCATTACTCCGTGGTGTTATACAGAGTATTTTCCCTGCCCTAAAACTCCTCTGTGCTCTGCCTGTCCATCTGCACAGAAGGCTAGAATGGGCTGTAGTTGGGTGTTTCCCTTTGCCCATGTACATAGGCTCTGGTAATACCCCAGTAGGCTAGACTCTAGCAAAATCGTTTCTCCTGAGGTCAGGCCTTGTTAAAAAGAACAAAATGCTCTGATTTATTTTTCCCCCTCCCCCTTTTCTCCTCTCCCTACAGGAAACCCAAGGGGATTATTTTTCTCTGATCTTCTCATGGAACCTGGTAGAGCTATCAGAGGTAAAACTCACAAAAGTGTGAATGCTTCCCTAGTGATTGGGTCCCCCTGGTATTTTTATCTCCCAGATTTGTTCACACTGAGCCTCCAGCAACACATCAATTACAGTTCAGGTTTTCTTAACCCAGTACTGGTTTCCACAGGGGTTTCTGCTCCAGGAAGGTGTGATTCCCTCTGTATTTGCCGTCTGTCTCTCCAATTATGGGGGCAGAAGGTTGCCTTGTGACTTCTCTTCTCTGACAGATCTGAGAAGAGTTGTTGGTTTTTCTGTTTGCACAGCTTTTTACTTGTTATTAGGATAAACTGACAACATCTGAGCCCCTAACATGCTGGACCAGGGAACTTCCTTTTTTAAAAAAAACAAATAACCCATATGGGCAATAAAGAGACAAAGTGCAGGTGAGTAGCCAGAGCTTATGCCTGGATTCCACACCCGGTGTCCTCTCTTGCTGTTACTGAGCTGGGGTCAATTTACTCCACCTTTTTGAGGAGTAAATATCCTCTCCTGTAAAACAGGGATATTGATACCTAGTTTTGAGGCCCAATGCATATATGCACATTCTAGTCCAGCATCTGGTGTGTCATAAGTCTTCAATAATTGTTCATTCCTTTTGTCTTCCCCTTATCAGTCACCACAATAAATCACTTAATCCTCCTGAGGCTATCCCTTCACCTTCCAGAGGGGGATAATGATGCCCTAAACTTAAAACCTCACAGAGCTGTCTTGATAATCAAAGAGTCCATGCATGTTATGGCACTTTAAAAAAAAAAGAGGATAGATTATTAAACAAAGGCAAGGCAAGGCTATTAGCACTTCATAATAATTATTATTATCATTATAAATATTCAATCTGCACCTGACTCACCTGTCTTTATGAAGTTTAACATTAAATCATAAAAGTCCTACATGACAATCCAACCTGAGCTACCTTCCAGACCAAACTGGTCATTTACTTGCTTAAACAGTTTTTTCTTCCATAATCAAAGAATCTATAAGACTTGTCGAAAGAGTTTTTGGTTACCATTCCTGAATTTCATCAGCCTGTGCTGCAGAGGACTATAAACAAAAAGGCTGCAGTTCTCCTGCTCTCCCATCCCAAGGTAGTCATTTAGTCTTATGTTCACAAATGCTTTGCCTGCTCCCTCCAGCCTGCCAATTCAGATGATTTTGTATGATTAAGCATGTAAACCACCAACAACTCCTCTGTGAATGTTCTAGGCCAGGTAGAGCCAGAAGGCAGGAAGGGACCTCAGAAGTTATCTGGTGTTTTTCTTTATCACCCTCACTTCATGGATATTTCCCCCAAGGCTTCCCATTTTCTGGAATATCCCACTCAATATTTTGACCCTACCAGGCTTAAGTGATCCCCTGGCTCTTCCCAATATTGCAAAATCTTAATAAAGTTATCTTTGTCTCATCATCCAATAACTTCCGGACTATATGCTCCTGGAACTCATTCCCTTGGGCCTCCCAAGTGAGGTCTCTGTCCAGCAGGTTAAACCTAGAGCTACAACCCCACCAGCTAGCATGTTGTCTTTCGTGGCATCCTTTAAGTGAAAGGCCCTGCATTGTCAACTGATACTAAGCATCTTGCATAATTACTTGTTACTAAACTGTAGCCATTGGTTTGTCTTTCTTAAAAAAAATAAAAATAAAAATATTTATTGCTTGATCTTGCAGCGTCAGCAGTGCGCTTCATGGCATTGTTCATTACTGTCCTCGAAATAATCCCATGCACTGTAATGCCTCTGCAGTATGAGGCTTGCCTTCCTCTTCATATAGTTTGCTTTTCACTGTAGCTGCTGAGCGGCATAAATCAATACAATGCACACCATAAACACCACAAGTGCTAACCCTGCCAATTGGCTCTCTTTAATTGGTTTCAGCTAAAAACCTGTAAACCTATTTGAAGTGAAAAGGCAGACAAATCAAAGGCAAGACGAATGACCTGGAAGGCCTTGCTGAGCCAGGGGTTGCGGGCTCCAACATGGTATTTTTCATCTCTGTCGTGGTTTTTTCCCATTTTCCTCTAGATCCTTTTGCTTCCCAGGTATTTTGCTTCTGCAGCCTCCATATTTATAATCAGGGAAAAGAAAGTGTAAATACTCCAGAGGCCAAAGGGTGCATTTTAGTGATTGTGCTAATGGAGAAAGCAACTTGAACAGAATAAATATCCCCCACGATTAGTGTAATAAACAATTTTTCATGATTATCTTCTTTACAAGTAAACTCAAGCTCAGATGAATTGTCTCCCAAATGTCACCCACAAATGGAAGATTTACTGTACATTTTTGTCGCCATGCTGAGCTTTAAAAACCTATGGCTTTGTTTCATTTCAAAATGCATTTACTTTTTGATTTGCATGGCTGCAGGGAGAGCCTGTGGTTCCGATATTGCCCGTTTGTTTATCCACAGTGACAGCAGCGCCTCAGGACTGCTCAGACCCCATCGCCTGTCATTCAGCTCAGGCAAACAGAGGGGACCGGAGAAAGCCATTTCACCTGAGGGGTCCATCCGGGTCAAAGACTGTGGGAATGGCCTCTCCACTACACTGGTCCTGAGTTGGCCACATTCCACTTTCTTCCCTTTGCCTTAGGTGGATGCTCTAGTCGAGCAAATTAGTTACTAGTCCATGATCAGAGCCACTGAGCCTGGAACCCTTTTCTAGAAGGTTCCAAATCTTGTCAAGCATGCATTGGTATTTGAAAAGGAAAGCTCGTGTTCAACAATAATTTTAAATGTATGCTAAAGCAGTCACAGAGAAATCCTCTGGATGGAAACTTACCAAGATTGACACTCCTAGAAGGGCTTGCCAATTGGTAAGATTTGCATGCACGCAAACACACCTACACACACACACAACGTTGGCAGAAAGGAGCTCTCATTGGGCATGTGTTCAGATAGCCAGGCTGTGTTTCACAGGCAGGGCCATCTCTTAGGCAATTCTCACATCTAAATTAGCATTTCAATAATGCGATCATTTCATCACACTCTTGAAAACACTTTTATTTTCTATTTTATTTAAATAGGGGATGCAGTCAAATTTTAGGAGAGGCTACATGCTAAGGTAGCCTCAAACTCAATTCACAAATCTTACACCCAATTCAGTGATTGCAAATGCAATAATCTGGCATGTTCATTCAGAGCTTTCTTTAGTGTTATTTTATGATTCTCATTAGCAATCCCCAAAAAGCTACCAGCACAGTTTTTAAGGATCAATATGAGGTTGAATTTCTGGCCATACCCTCAGGATGAAGTTGATTGCACAAGGTCTATCCCATCCAGGAATTAGATACATCTAGGGGGAAGATACCTACTAGGGTTTTTTTTAAACCTAACCAGCACCAGGGCATCCCTTTGATCATGGACTCAGAATGGGATGCACAGAACATCTCATTGTAACCTGTAACCTCAAGGTAAAGTGATGTCAAAACACCAAGCCCAGTGCTTCTGATTTTGATTGACATCATCGATATGATCTCTCCCTGGGTTTTTGCACCTGTGATGGCACCCAACCCTCCCTCCTTCCCTCTCTCCTTAAGTGACACGGGAACAACTTCATATATTGTAGGCACTGAGTTTCCCCATTTTAGGATACCTTCAAAAATCTGTCTTCAAACTCATGGATCACAAAATACCCCATAATGCTGGCGTGTTATTTGTTATAAAGTTTCTCCCAATCTATGAAGTTGCTGCTATCTAGATGGGACTGGAGACAGGTGAGGAAGCAGTTGGGTCTATGAGACCTAACAATAAACAATTGAAGAGTTATAAAATGCTTTCTTTTGCAGCCTGTTTTACAAATTTACCAGGAATAAAAAAAAAATCACCTCATCAACCTTGTTTCAGTGAGTTGAGCTATTTAAAGTGCATTGCCAGAGAACAGCCAGGGATTTTCCACAGATGAGCTCACCTGGACGCTCAGAGGACTATCAATTTTCTTTAGTTTGTTCGTAAACACACAGAAACAGCTAGGTTTCCAAGCACAGAATTTCCTTCCTAACTTTCTCTTCCCCTAACACCCCTACCTCCACCAAATTTGAAAGACACGATTGTCTGGGCTTTGGCAAATGTGATGTTGACAATCCCTACCTAATTGTAGACTCATAAGAAGTTGTTGAAAGTGGAATTCTTCTGATCTACTATTCCACTTTTTCTTTTTCTTTTTTCTTTCCATGGCTTATTGCAGGTTTAATCTTTAAAGCAAAGATAAATCTCTACAGGAAAAGCAACATATCTCCTTAATACAAGTATATAAATTGCTTAAACCTTCTATGAAAATAATTTTCATTTGTCTAAATAGCTCAAATATTAATGCCCATTGAAAGAAACTAAGTGTAAGGTTGCAGAAAGTGGAATGACTATACCAATTTTTAGCCATAGTTAAGGTTTCACTATACCAGTGTCACCATGATGTTGAATTAATCTACCTTGGGATAGAATTGGGGGGTGTTCAGAATGTGGAACTTATTGAGAATGTAATCGTGCTGCCTTTCTTGCTAACAGATCTCATTCATGTTCACTCTTCCACCTGCCCTGAATCAAAATGAATCCATGATAATACTGTTCAGAGAAACTTTCAAAGAGCTGGAAGAACCACTACTGTTCACAGTTTCCAAAAGACCCCTGGACATACCTTTTTATTTCCAAACATTAATGCATTCTGCCAAGCAACACCTTCAGAGTTTTAGTAAGTTTTCTTCCCCCTCCTTTAACCACATGAGTTGTTTGGGGAGAATTAATCTATCCACCTTTCTATCAGATTTCATCACTCTGTTCCTATCTACTTTGTTAGGTCTGGATGTTGTCTGAGAGAAAGCGCTCTAGCCACCTTCCCCCTCCAGTCTGAGCAGTAATTCTGCTCCAAATGCTCCCACCGCCATTCAGAACGCCCAGCACTATCTACGTACTTTTGGGGTTTGTGCCTTCACCATTTAAATGAATTTGGAAAGTTTTCCCACATCTCCAAACAGTACTTTGCTTACCATGGAGAGGAAAATGAAAGGGAAGGCTTGATGTGCTAGGATTACTCCAGACATCTGCCCTTTTCTTGTCTCCTTTTTGAATGTCAACCAAAAACATATTTTCATTTTCTAATAAGAAGAGTGCAGTGAAAGAGAGATCGGCACAATTCTCGGCCGCATTCCCAACGGCTTCCAAAGTAAATGCATCAACATTCTTATTTAGCACCACCTGTGAGGGAAGGCTATGGTCAGCATTCAGGCTCAATAATGTAAAAATGAAAATTATTAGTTAGGAAATAGGTTTCGGGATCAGGTCTACAGAGGATAAACATAAACAACAGAAAAATTCCTCTTAGAGACAGCCTTCAGAACACCTTGCAAGCATGCTACATTTGGAACTCATACATTAGCTTCATTCCCTTTTGGGTCACGCTCTTTCTTCTAAATCAAGCAGTTTTCAAATACGAATTCAACTTCATGAATTATGGAAATCTGTTCTGTATCAGCTTTTCTCAGTCAAGTTTCCTCGAGATAATTAAGCCCCATAGAAAATGATTTTGAGTGACGATTTTCTCAGTTCTCTCAAGGAGGGTACTTAGCTAGTACTGTTCTAGATGCAGAGAAAATAGGTTAATTTATTATATACAATGGATGCCTTAGGGCACTGGGACTTAGTTCTTTAGCAAGCCTTGAGAAGGGTGCTAAATATTTCAAAAAACATAGAAATGCCATCCATTACAAACTAATTTGAGTGATGTTGCAAGGCCCTCCTAGACCTCAAACATTACCAACCTGACCAAAACTACAACAACTATGAATACTAGCAGTAGTAAGAGGATGACAAAGAACAGCTTCCATGTGCTGAGTACTAACTATATACCAGTCACTGTGGTGAGGACTTAAGACAATTTATCATTCTTTGTTAAAATGGTATATAAGCTCTCAGACCTATTTACTTCTTTGGGTCTTCATGTCTTATATTTGAAGGCCTCTGTGTACATACAAAAATATTAACATCAAATACAATCTGTAAGCCTTTCTCTTGTTCATCTGTCTTTTTTCAGTTTAATTTTCAGGCCCAGCCACAAATCCTAAGAAGGTAAATGAAAAGTCTTTTCTCCCCTACACAATCTTCTTCTCTCATGTCCTCCACTTCTACCCCAGCCCCTTTGGATTCTCAAGGAATAGTGTCTCCAGTGGGACTCTTCAAACCCAGTATGTGGGGCACAGAGAATAAGAAAGGGGAGCATGTCTGTCACATAAAAAAAAAAAGGAAGCAGCACAATGTTGACTTAGAACGGACTGCCTGACATTGAAAGCAACATTCAAAATAACAGTTCATGGCTACACACTGAATGGTTTCCCTTCGTGTCTGAATGAATTTCATGTCTCAGTTTTCTCCCCAGATGAGATTCTGTTTCTAAGATTTAAAAACAATTATAGCAATTAACTAATTTCTAAGGAGAATAAAGCATTTGGATCCTCTCAACACCAAAATCAAAAGCTCTGGATGTAGACACCCATGTGAAATATCTCCTCTTTCTCATTTTATGAAACTATTTAATATTCTGATAATAGATTCAATTGCTCTGATGCTGAGAGACTCAGGTAGCACTTTAAGGCTCTACTCAACATTGAGCTTAGTGGTGTAGGATGCCACAGGCATGGTACTTTCTTTCATGTATGGTATTTTATTGGATATAAGACTTTATAGATTATAAGATGTACTAGTATTTTGTGTACCACTAACAAAAAACAAAAAAGGCCGCTATTTAAACTATAACACCATTAACTCTAAGAGACATCTGGTTTTAGTGATGTTAAAGTGTGTGGGCATGAGGGGAAGTGTGTGTCAGAGACAATACAATATGGCAACTCTTTGTCCTTTATTGCACTTGCCCCCACAGTCCATATAGCTCTAAGGGAGTGTGGGGCTACTATATTAAATCCTACGTCTTCCTACTGCTTACTGGGACAGCCCTGCTGAGGGACCTAACACCATCGCTGCTGCTTCCTGCTTTGAATCAAGCTCTCAGCCCACTGAGAACGGAAGACTGTGGTCCGTAGGTCCTGGGCATTTCCCAGAAAACCTAGCATGGGGCCAGGCTCAGAGGAAGCACTCAGTTATAGGCTTCTTCAGTTTGCAAAGACTTTTCTTTTTCTTTCTTTCTTTTTTTTTTGTTTTTTGTTTATTTTTTTTTTGTTTTTGTTTTTGTTTTTTGACACAGGGTCTCACTCTGTCACTCAGGCTGGAGTACAGTGGTGCCATCATAGTTCACTGTAGCCTTGAACTCCTGGACTCAAGCCATCCTCATGCTTAGCCTCCCAAGTAGCCGGCACTACAGGCACATGCCACCACATCTGGCTAATTTTTTAATTTTTTGGAGACAGGGTCTTGCTATGCTCCCCAGGCTGGTCTCAAACTCCTGGCCTCAAGTGATCCTCCTGCCTCAGCCTCCCAAAGTTCTAGGATTACAGGCATGAGCCACTGCACCAGGCCCGAAGTACTTTTAAATCCACACTAAAGCAGCCATGCTGCCTGTGCTATGACACATGCCACATTCATGAGACAGGCAGAACAGGAATTATGACCCACACTTTACAGAAAAACAGAGTTGCAGCCAAATTAGGCAGATTCACTCTCCCAAGGTCATACCATGAGCAAATGGTGCTGCTGTTAGGAAAGCCCACGATTTCGGACTCCCAGAGCAATACCTTTTCTTATTCTGTTACCTTTCTCAGCAACCAGAATAAAATGCCAAGTCTAGAGGTTCTCTGTGGTGCTTTCCACCCATGTGGAGACCAGGAAGTACCATGGGCACCTGAGATTAGTACTCTAGACCTGGCCCCTGAGTGGATGTCCAGGGGATCTCAGAGCCACCTCTTCTGGGACGCCAGCTGTCTGCTGACCTCGCCATCCTCTGCAGAGGAGCTTCCCCATCACTTAGCCACGAAGTAAAAGGAGTCACAGCCATGGCTTTAGGATTTGTCTTCCCTGCTTGAGTATCTTCTGAAATGCATTTTAAAAAAAGTTTTAAAGGAAACAAATCTCAAAACCACGAATACCTGGTCCCCGCTTGTTGAGATGCAGAAGCAATGACAACACCACAGAAAAGGTTTGATTTTATAACCCCAATGTGCTTCTCTCTCTGAAGGAGAAAAATAAATTAAAAACACGTTATCTTTCCACTGCTCTTTCCTTGCCATAAAAGGGGAGCTCAGCTAACAGAAATCAGAGCATTCAACTTATAAAGATTTAGGGGAAAGGAAGTTTTTTTTCAAGAGATAATTTTCTCTTGATTCAAATCTCTTTTACACCCTCCTACGTTTTCTTTTTTTTTTCAGAAAATGCATAAAAGAATTTATTTTTTCATAAAAGGGGTATTAGGCAGGATTGTGGACATGATGTGTGCCTCACTGAGAGATACACTCTCTCTCCCATTAAATAATAAAATATGCTATAGAGCAGCACAACTCCTCAGACCCGGGGGACATTAAGCCAGGATCAGCAAGCACCATCCATGTGGAAAGATATGAATATATTTTTTACCTGGCACATACATATTTCCTCTGCAGCTGCCTCAGAATCCTTGCTTCCTGATGGACATAAACTCACTCCTTCCCAAAACAGAAAGGGAACGGGGACATTAAAGACCAGAAAAAAAAAAAACAGACTTGTAATACCTGCAAAAACTCAGCATCAAAAAGTGTATAGAATTCTTAATAATGTTATTCTTAACTATTTTTTGTTTTGTTTTTATTTCACCTGTAAGGTCAATTTTTAAGTTGATTTTAGTTGCTGCAGGCTAGGTTTGCGGGCACTTTCTGTTCTATTGAGAATAATCAGATATTTTATCTCTATCACAATTTCATTTTTCTTCCATATTGGACAGAAAGCACCAAAACCTCATGCTTATGAGAGCCTTTTGAGGGTTATATGTTGAAGCCAAGTAAAGATACAAATGACGGATGCCATTGCAACACCCACTAATTGTCAGATTTTTGTAGAAGACTCTAATTAAATCCCGTAGGAAAAGAACACCAAGCCATGGAAAAAGAAAAATCAGTTACTTAAACAACTGTGCTAAGAGCTTAAAATAGACACAGAAGAACATCCCACAAAAGTTTTGGAGTTTTTTTGTTTTTGTTTTTGTTTTTTTGCAGGCAAGAATAAGAAAAATCAGGAACAGAGAAATGTTGGGCTAGATAATAATATTCTAAGCATCTGAAAGGTAACATCTATAAAAATTTTATGAGATGCGCTAAATTTATTCCAGACAAAAATCTTCATCGACTGACTGCCTATTAGATTGTCTTTATTGTCTTTCTTTCTTTATAGAGCTGTCACAGGGAGATTCCTCATGCTCAACCAATCATGGAAGATTTCTTAAAAACCCCAGAGAAGAAAGAGATTGGTACATCAACCTAATCTATGTAGATGAAAACCCCTCCTCCAGTTCCGCTGATAACAGCTGCCAAAAAAAAGCATCTTTTATGAGACGTTTCCTGACAGAACAAATGACAAATCCCCCCAAAACATAAAACCTATTTCTCAAAAAGAAAAAGCACTAAACTTGAACCGCAAAATCCTCACAAGGTTGAGAAAAGAAGAGAGCTCTCTTGACTGACTGAGGTAAAATATCTTTCTCACAGATGCAGATACAAAAAGAGACATCACAATGACACGCTTCATGATTTAGATGTGTCAACTCACGAATTTCATATGCATGCCCCAACGACACTCTCAATTGTCACAGGGCCAGGTCCCTCTTCCAAGTCATGCTCCATTCAGACCTGATCAAAGGTATTCGTCTCTTACCCTCCTCTCTACCTTGGACATGGTACTTGCTTCAGGACTGGCCAGGGATGAGACGAGGCACATGAGCGGAGAGCGGGCTCAAAGAAGCTTCCTGGACTTTGTTTCCCTCCTGCTTCATCCACAGGTGGGACAGTGCTCTGAGAATCTTTTCCATGTTACTCGACTTCCCCAAAATGGGTACAATGTCATTTTTCCCAAAATTACATGTGACCTGGGTCTTCATCTTCCCTTCCCTGCAGATGAGCTTAGTAAGTGGTTAAAAAGCAAACTGAGCCCTCCGGAAGTGCATGGGCTCACCTCCCAGCCCCACCCCATTTCATTCCACAGGGCTCCTTCTTCCCTCCTTCCCTGGGGGCTTCCCAGAGGACAGCTCCTTCCCTCCGGCTGGAGATTAATGCTTCCTCTCAGCAAGGATGTGACTCCAGCAGAGCACTATCTCTCACCTGTGCAATGGACCTTTGCCTGTCTTCTAGCACTTTTCCCTCTAAATATAAATATGCAGAGCTCTCTCTCCCATAGTAACAACTTCAACCATGCCCTTGAGGTTGCCTTCCTTGCCATATCCATCAGGCTGCCGCCCATCCGCCTCTCTAGCTTCCTGGAAGTCAGTTTGAATCTCACAACAATCTAGCTTCCGTTTCCCTCTACTACCTGGGTTTTCGCCCAGGTCAGTAATGACCTTGACAACTCTCTCCTTTGAATTCTGTAAAACTACCTCTCCTACTTCTCCTTCTATCTCTCTGGCTACTTGCCACAGCTGGCCTTTCCCGCCTCTTCTTCCTCCCGGCATGTTCATGAGCTTGCCACATTCTGCGTGCTCATTCATAGTCTCATTCTCAGCGTCCTTCTCTGGCTCCGTGTCCATGCCCAGCTTCCACGGGACCGACGTCATGGCGACACCCATCCGCCATTTTGCCATCCTACAGCCATCTCCACCACATCTTTGCTGATGCCTGAAATACTTTTCACAGAGAGCATAAATGCCATTTTACTATAAAGCTCAAGATACAGATAATTCTTGCAGAAGTAAAATGCCAGAAAATCTTTTCCTAAGAGATCATTTTGGGGGAGAAGGAGAGAAACAAGAGAGGCAAGTCACACATTCTCTGTCCCTCCATTTTTTATTTGTCACAATGAGATAATAACAATCATCCTCCTTACATCAGCCATCAGGGAGATGAAAGTACCCTGAGAACTTTTTTAAAAAACTGCAGTAATATTATTATTAACTGGCATAAATACAACTGGTTTTTATTCTGAGGAAGGTTTTATACCTCTATTTTCCTACACTCTTTTCTGAGGCGTACTGCAACCATTTTGATTAGAATACCTCTCAAAATTTCCCCCCTCTTCTCTCTTTGAACACCTGGTGAGTCATCCCTGCCTGACCCTGAATTCACTAGAAAACTCTCTCTTGGGAGAGATGAGAAAGAGTATAGGAAGGCATACAAGAGGCAGAAAAATGGAAATTCCTAGTATAAATATGGGGCTCAAAACCCATTTTACATGCAGCAAGAATGCCAGGTGGATGCCTGTCCCTAGTGCTGCTCCCTGCTCTGCCCAGGATCGAATATCCGATACTACGCGAGCTGTGTGCTTGCGGTGGACCTTTGCACACCTTCTCAGGACTTGGGATAAGAAAGAAGGTGCTTGGGCATAAATCAGGAGGCTGGGCTGTCATCAAGTCACCTTCTTGTTCAAGAACCTAAAATGATTATTTCACACTCACAAAACTCAACAAATGTGTCTGGTTCATTCTTTTTGCCTTTGAAGTTAGGTGTCTCTGTGTGACTCACTTTAGCCAATGAAATGTGAGCGAAAGTAAAAGGTGGCACCTCCAGGCAGGAGCCTTAAATGTCTTTATGCGATTCATTCTATTCTCCTATTTGCCCCCTGCCCCGGCCCTTCAGCAACTCTGCAGAAGTGTAGCCATCAGCGTGGGTCTTGGCGTGCTGGGGGGGACTCATAAGGGGGAATAATGTAGAGAAACACCCCCAGCCAACCTGCAAAGAATGGGGAATGTTAGCAAATCAGACCTTTTTTCCCTTAACACAACATATCCAGGTCTATAGTGAATAATGCATTTATTAAATCTAGCTTCCTAAATCCTACCTAATTAGGCCTCTCACTAGCTCGTGTATCCTCATCTTTCAACATGCTCCAACATGAAACAGGCTGATGGAGGGAAGTGTATTCATTTTCTGTTGCTGTGTAACAAATCACCATGAATTTAGCAGCTTAAAACAATACCATTTATTATCTCAGTTTCCATGGGTCAGGAGTCCAAACGTGCCAGGTCCTGTGCTCAGCGACTCCAAAGGCTGCAATCAAGTTGTCAGCCAAGGCTGTAGTTTATCTGAGGATTGGTGTCCTCTTCCAAGCTTACTCAGTGTGAACAAAAGTTTGTTTTTCGTGGCTATAGGACTGAGGTCCTCAGCTCCTAGAGGCCGCCTTTCCCCCAGGATAGTTCACAAAGTGACTGTGTGATTGTCTTCAGGACAGCAGGAGAGATTCTCTCTCCTAAAGCCTCAACTATTTAGGTCAAATTCACCCAAAACAATCTCCCTTTTGATTGACTCCAAGTCAGCTAATTAGGGATCCTAATTATATCTGCAGAACTAAGTTGGCCTTTGCATATAATATAACATAGTCACAGCAGTGACATCCCATCCTATCCCGGACTCTGGCCACACTCAAGGGGAGAAGATTATGCGAGGGGGTGAGTCACTGGGGGGCGTCTTGGAATCCTGCCTCCCGAAAGCGGCCGTTCTGCCTTCTCACGTCCACGCACCAGCTCCTGCTCCCCTGGAGGCTGCACTGGTACAATACCCCTTAGCTGCACAGTCTCTTCTGTCTTCTACGACAGTCCAGATTGTTTCCATCCTTCAGCTCTGAGACAGGCCCTTTCTCTCTAAAGCCTCCCCTAAGACTGCCAACCACATGCAGAGAACACTTAGAACTGTTTCCTCTCTTCCCTTATCATCCTAATCACTGTGTAACACATAGGTAACAGGAGAGCAACTCCTACGGCCTTACTCATCTATATAACACATGTAAAGGATGATAAAATAAACATTAAATGGGAGGCACCAAAATTCAGTACCTATGACCCTCCAAGGTGAAGAGCGAGATACAAATTTTCAAAGGAAATAACTAAGAACAGGCTTCCCAAGTCAACAAACTTCTTTCCCATCAGGGGAATATAAAAGGGTTAAGAGAGCGGGAACTGTGGAAGAATGATTTGGGAACAGCTATTCGGCAGCATCAAACCTTTCCTCCCGGTGATGGTGACGGGGCAGGGTGAGACCCATTAACCTCAAGCCTAGTGAGAGCCTCAGCGAACAGCCTGGAACTCTCATTATGCCTTCTGGAGCCGGGAGCACGGAGGTCTGCCCCAAACCCACCCCCGAGGAAGCTGCAGTAGCCTGCGAACAGAGCGCGCTTCCCTCCAATGTCTGGCCAAATGTGGTAAATCCGAGGGCCCGGTGTCACTTGTCCTCAAGAGAATCAGCCTGAGGTCATTTTTTAGA
Organism: Lepilemur ruficaudatus; assembly: GCA_963574885.1. Lineage (NCBI taxonomy): Eukaryota > Metazoa > Chordata > Mammalia > Primates > Lepilemuridae > Lepilemur > Lepilemur ruficaudatus. The sequence continues at coordinate 28,959 of CAUYRT010068201.1, read as the reverse complement.
TGAACAAAATGCTCTGGAGAGGACTTGTCATGAGGGGATGAGGGGCCCCAGACACAGAGCCTGGCAAAGGGAGTGGAGCTAAAGGCAGGTACCAAGAGGAACAAGTCAAGAAATACACAGCCCTGCATGGAGAGAAGGGCAGGTGGGTGTCCAGCAGGTGGTCTCAGCACAACCTTGAACTTCTTCCACAGGAGAAAGAGTCATCTTTTATCATCTGCTACAGTTTGCCGCCCAGAGAAAGCAAAGCCAGTTCCCACAGTATCCGTCATGAAAGAACTTTCCTGTTTCTCTTACTTCTCTGTTCAACCTCAGAGGGGCCTGAGCTGACAGCTGGAGGGTGGGGAGGGATGGGCAGAGCGGAGAGAGGAAGCCCACTAGACAAGGGAGGCGAAGACTCACCTCTGCGTGAAGACTGAAACGCTGATTTGCACGGGCTTCCTAACTTCTACTGTGTTTTGTTTTTTCCTTAAAGAGGTCCTGGGACTATTATCACCTGAAAGTAAGCAAAAAAGCCATAAGACTCTGAATTTTTATCCAGTGGTAGGGAAAAATCTCTCCTCCTTGAACAAGTTTAAAGGAGGGGGTGGGGACAAAAATAAAGTTGCTTTTGGGATTCCGCTCCTGGAGTGCTGTCCATCCTTCATTTGGATCTGGCACTCCTGTTTCTTCACGTGGCTGTGAGTGCTTTTAGGAGGAGGCTACCAGGAGACACCAAGTAAGTCTTCAAGAAATACTTGTTGATTTTAAAGTTCAAAGTCATGGATTAATATCAGTCCTATCAGCTTCCTTGAAAACTGAGATATGGTATTTCTTGTCTTTTCTGAGAAAAAAGCAGAGCAGATTTCAGCTATACCACACACACACACACACACACACACACACACACACACGCACACACCTTCTCAGGTCTTGAATGGAGGCAGAGCAATTCCTAAAACTCCATGTATGGAACTGTTTTGTTTCTCAAGCAGACAACCTCTCGATCTCCAATTAAAGGTTACTCAACTCTAATACAGGGTCTAAACAAGAATTCCTGGGGACAGAAATTAAAGGGCAGTTCAAAGTGGGGACCAGAGACTTTATGCAAATGTGCTGTGACTCAGATTGCGAGAAGGCGATCTAGTGGAGAAATCACAATGCTTTTTCAGATGTTTGGGGAGTGAACAAGGAAAGGAAAGTGGGTGTCTCAGGTACCCACTGGGTGTGTTATAGTCAGCGTGTCAACTATAAAGGAAACCCCACACCTACCATTGATTTGATTGAAGAAATAAATAACAGGCTACTTCAGCAGTCTCAAACAAATAATTTAAGGGCAAAAGTCAATATGTGTTTCGAAAATATTGCAAAGGAAACACATACAGAGAGCCAAGTTAATGTGTGGGTGTGTGTGTATTCACATACCTATAAACTCGTTTTATATGACCCCTCCCCAGAAAAACAAAAAATCAACTAGCAAAATTAGACATTGTTTCTAAACTGTCAATTTGTATTTCCAATTGTGCATACAGCCAAATCTCCCGTTCTACCTCTGAACATTGTGTACACTTTCTTGGTGTTCGATGCCAGTCAATCCCGACCACTTCAGCTCAGTGGAATCTACCGACACTGCCATGTCATATCACAAGAATAAACCCAAATGTTTCTTTTATTAATGGTGCTCTACACAGGTATTTCCTGGTATCAAGGAAGCAGGCAGAGGTGTTGTCCCTGGGCTGCCCTTTCATGGGGCCTGCCTGCAGTTGGAGAAGTTCTCCAGGTACCCGTAAGAGTGGCACTCCCTGCAGATGAACCAAGCCTTTGCATCAAAACATCAAAACTGAACAGAAAGAGGAAAGTGATCCTGGTAAATTGGGAGACTAATTGGAGAAGAGGGGCCAAGGAGCAGATTTATTTGTTTTGTGAATTATCAGCAAAATCCCTCAAGGTGCAGCTCATAAAGTGATACAGATTATGGTGTTATGGAAGAGGAACGAGTCTGAGATACAAAAGAGATGGAGGGAGGTATTATGAATATTAATACTTCTGTTAACAAGGCCTCGAATGTACCTTCCTTGTATTGAAGCCTCAAAAGAACCTATATCTCAAAATGAACTTGAACAGTTCCTGCTGAATCATAATCTTCCAAAAGCTGATGAATTACTCTCTTCTGGGAAAAAAAAAAAAAAAAAACTTCAAAGCAGACATTTCCTGGGATTAGGGATTTAGAGATTAAAAATAATAATTAAATAAGATGTTTAAAAAGTCTTCATCCAGGCAAAACAATATCTCTATAATTTGTCATTTACTAAAACAGAATTAAAGCCTTAGCCACAGATCAAGGATAGGAAGTCAGGAAACTAACAATGCCAAACACATGCATTCACATATTAATTCATTGAGCAACTGTGTCATGGTCCATGCTGTGCCTAGGTCATGTGTTGAATTTGTAGGGAATAGAAATACATAAAGGAGCAGTTAAGCATAGAAAACATTCTACTAAGGACTTACATGCATTGCCTCATTTAATTCTCCCCCATCACTACAAAGTAGGCTCTTTCATTATGCCCATTTTACAAATGAGGAAACCAAGAGGATAAAGAGCTCACCCGAGGTCAAGCAGGCATTAATTGGTGGGGCCAAGGCCAGAGGATATTTTAGCCCAACTCCAAAGACCATGCTTTCAATCACAACAGCATTCTGAATTTATGAGACCTTGGGTGGCTGTGGGCCTGGAGTAGTGGCAGTGAAAGTGAAGCAGTCACATGACTGGTTGAAAGGTTGATATGAAAAAAAGAGATTGGATTCCCAGTTCCTCAAATACATCCTAACCACCATGCCTCCTGCCGCCGTGCAGGCAGATTCCTCTGCTAGAAAGTCTTTCTCCTCCCTTCCTCCTAACTCCTGCCTTCATCCAGCAAGTGGGCACGCCACTGTCCTCATCCCTGTGCCACTCCCTCCTGGGGAGGCTTCTCATCTTGTATCTTCAGTACTTCTGTTACGATATGTTGTATTATGAAGAGTGCTTTACATATATCTTTGCCTCTCACTCAAGGGCATCTCAAAGGCAGAACCAATATATAGATTCTTCTCATTTAGTTGTCCCCAGCTTTTAGCACAGTGCTAACGTATCTAACATGTCTATAAAATAAATGAATTAAGGCCAGCCACACTGGCTCACTCCTATAATCCTAGCATTTGGGAGGCCAAGGTGGGAGGATCGCTTAAGTTCAGGAGTTTGAGACCAGCCAAGGCAACAGTGAAACACCCAGGAAGCTGAGATGGGAGGATCACTTGAGCCAAAGAGTTCACAATTGTGGTGAGCTATGATGATGCCACTGCATCATCATAGCTAGCCTGGGCAACAGAGTAAGATCCTGTCTCAAAAAAAAAAAAATTAATTAATTAATGACTAGGAGGATATGAAAATCAGACACCATGTTCATATTATGATGAGAAAACTAATCTGGACAAAGGAAAGTAACATGAGAAGAAATGACCAAAAATAGCATTTGGAGTCAGATTGTGGAGGTCATTCATTAAGGCCAAATTAATGTGCGTGGACTTTATATGTTATGGACAATGGGGAAATGCTGTAGGCTTTAAGTCCAAGAAATGGCATGCTTTTCATGGTTTAGCTAGACCTTGACCACAGCATGGTTGGGAAGCAGAAAACCAGTAGGGAGCTTATGGACAAAGGATAAACCAGGTATTATTAGCACTAAAGTTCAATTGACTTTATCCTTTCCTCGAGACTTATACATCATGAACATGGGCTTGAGTGCCACTCAGGCCTATTTTCAAATGCTGGACATATCTGTTTAAATTATATATGTGTGTGTGTATGCATGCATGTGTGTGTGTATAGACAAATAGGTGACTTACTACAAGCTAGAGGACTTACTACAAGCTAGACACTCTGATTTGCTGTATGTATTGACTTTTACAACAACTCTATGAAAGAGATCCTGTTATCAGTCGTATTCTACAGAAAGGTTGAGTGACTGGCCCACAGTCACTCTGCTGGTAAACGGTGGCCGCTGGACCTAATCCCAGGAAGCCTCCCTCCAGAGCTGGGGATTTCCAGCAGATACTATACTGCCATTTGGATACTTCACAGGTCTCTCAAAGTTAATATTCCCAAAGAGAATTCTCAATTTCTCCCACACTCCAAATTCATTTTTTCCCAGCCTGCACTATCTCAGTAAATGTCACCGCAATCTACCAACTGCTGAAAGAAACAAAAAAATTATAGTCATCATTCATTCTTTTATTGATTTCACCCCCTCCCATCCTAACACCTATTAAGTTCTGACAGTCCTACTGTCTTAGTCTGTTTTCTGCTGCTATAACAGAATACCTGAGACTGGATAATTTGTAAGGAAAATTAATTTATTTGACTCCCAGTTCTGGAAGACGGGAAGTCTGAGAGCATGGTGCCAGCATCGGGCAATGGCCTTCTTTCTGTGTCATCCCATAGCAGAAGAGGGAAGGGCAAGAGAGGATAAGAGCAAGAGATCAAACTCACAGTGTCAAGCCATTTATAATCAGCATGAATCCATTAGGCTTCATCTCCTGACATGGTTGCATTGCAGATTAAGTGTTCAACACAAATGTTCTAGGAAACACATTCAAACCACAGCACCTGCCTCCAAAGTACAACCCCAATCTGCACATTCCTTTGTGTCTTCATTGCCTCCATCCTAGTCTAAGGCACCATCTGCTCCCACCTGGACAACATCAACTACCTCTAGACCAATATCCCTGTTTTTTGCCTTGTACAATCTATTTTTGATGTAGCAGCCAAAGCAATCTTCAAAAACTTGTAATCAGTCACATCACTGCCTGCTGAAAACCCTCCAGTTGCATCTCTTACTTCTACCAGTCCCGACCAGTGGCATTTGGTCTTCTTGATCCCTGGAATGTTTTTCTGTGCATAACTGGCCTCTCATCAGTCAAGTCTCAACTGTCACCTCCCCTAAGAGACCCTCCATGACCACCTTGTCTAAAGAAATCCCCCTCCAAGGTACTTGCTATCACATCACACAGTCTTATTTATAACTTTCGTCTCCACCTGAAAATGTTTCTTATTTGTCTGTTTACTTTTATATGCCTGAGTCTTTTATCTAGAACTGAACTCCCCAAGAATAGTGGCCTGTCTTCCTACTTCTCCTCCTTCTCGTCTTCTTTTTCTTTATCTCTTTATACTAGGTAACTAGAACAGTGTCTAACATACAGTAGGCATCCAACAAACATTTATTGAATGAATAAAACACTGACCTTGATCCTTCTTCTCTATGTAATGTCAACCAAATGATTTGACTCCCCAAATTCTACCCCACAGAGTGGCAGTGAGGTTGACATGGTCTGAAGTATGTGAAGTACATAACACAGCCCTTTGCACGTGTCAAGGGTTCAATCCATTTTGCGCCCTTCTCAAATACACAGAACGCACAGCCATATGTTACACCATTTTCTTTAATTATTTATTCCACTGCTTGTTTCCATTATGAATAAGTATCCACCTGCTTTACCAACCCTTCCCCTATGTGATGCTCCATTACACTTCTTTTTATATAGTCTGACATTGCACTGGGAAAAGAGGTGCTCCTGGGATGGGGTCATGTGATCACAAAAGCAGATTTTCCTAGTCAAAAGTGTCCAATAAAAATGGGAAGTTGCTTCCTAAGTGTCTCTGGAAGTCTGTGGTTGAGTTCACAATATCTTAACAGATTAAGTTAATGCAAATAGCAGATGTATGTTGTAGCAACAAGACAAATGTTCAGCAGAATTAAAGTTATTCATGTGTAGTCACACTGGGAATATTTGCATGATATTTTGCTAATTGCTCCAAAATTTGACTTGTAGAAAATAAACAAATGGGAAAAAAATAAAGCAGTAAAAATTAGCCCCAGACGCCTCTGGTTTCTCTTTTAAGCTCCCAACGTCTTTCTTCAACCACTCAACTTTTGCTCTGAAAGACCAGTGGTATTTCCCAGTCTCCCTAGCACTTTTCTGGACTCAGTAGCTTGGTGGAGACCCTCACAGTTTTCTCCTATTAATGAGATAACTCCTAAAAGCACTTGATATGTTTTCTTGTTCTGAGTTCTGCCCTCCTCAAACTTCAAATCTATCTGCTTAGGTTTCCTAGCTAAAGGACCACACTGACAGATTGCACTACTTTAAAATAGTTTAAATTTGTCAAGTTTTCTTAAAATGTTTCAAATGACTTTTTGTCAATATAGATAAGTATATTACTTTCTGAGGGCTGCCATAACAAAGTACCACAAATTGGGTGGCTTACAACAATAGAAACTTATTGTCTCACAGTTCTGGAGACTAGAAGTCTGAAACCAGGAGGCAGCAGGATGGGTTCCTTCTCAGGGCTCCGAGGGATAATCTGTCCCATGCATCTCTCAGCTCCCGTGGGTGGCTGGCAGTCCTTGGAATTCCTTGGCTTGTAGATACATCACTCTAATCTCTTCCTCCATCCTCACGGGGCATTTGCCCTGTGTCTCTGCATCTTCATGTGGCTGTCTTCCTATAAGGACACCAGTTATATGGGATTCAGAGCCCACCCTTCTCTAGTACGACCTCATTTTAACTAATTACATCTGCTTTCAAATAAGGTCACGTCCTGAGGTCCTGAGGGTTAGGTCTTCAGCTCATCCTTTTTGGGGGAACACAACTCAATTCAAAACACTAGGGGTCTCCAAACTTTTATAAACATACATGCCCGATAATTAAAATATATTGTGCACACACATCAATATGTCTGTGTGTGCTTGTGGGAGATAAATATATGTTACATGTCATATAGCTGTAACACACTAACCTACTAATATGTCATAGACCTTATAGAGCAAACACAAAAACAAAAATTAAAAAATGAGAAAAAAGAAATTAGATGCAGCAATACTTAGTTCCCTTATCCCTAGGGGATCATCTTGTCCTCTGCTTTTTGAAGATCGCGCCTGAATAACTGTGAAGGGAATGAATTGAACTCTGTGAGACAGACAAAAAAAAAAATCATTCAGGAAAGGAAAGCAAGATGACTGAACTTGAAAGACCTAGTCTGGAACAAAATTGAAGAGTTTGTGGTTAAATGCACATTCTAAGTTTAAGCTCCTCATAATTCAAATAACCCACCATATAATTGAAAGTGGGGGTGTTATTCTAAAAGAACCAGGGTCAATGCCCTGCACTCCCTCTATAGAATTCTGGAAAGAGGAAGCAGGAAAATCTCATTCCCAGTGGAGCAGTCCTTGCTCCTCTGTCTCCTTTCTTTTCCTCCAGGAAGTGATTTTTCACAAGTATTGCTTAATCATCATAAAAGATAGGGATTCAAACTTGAAAGCAGAAGACCTGGCAGAACTTAATTGTGCATAGCCCAGGAGAGGTGAGAAAATGGCCTCTTCTCTTAGGGCCTCAGCTTCCTCAGCTGGGAAATGGGCATTAACACTTATCTTATCTCACTCAGGGTTTCTGTGAGGCCAAACGTGGCTCTACACCAGAACATGCTGTGAGGAGACCACACTGCGTGTCCCTTCCCAGAAGCCAGTCAATGTGCCGAATCAGGGACTTAATAATCAGGACCCCACGTCAAATCACACAACTACTCCGGGGTGCCTCATTTTTTCTATCTGTAAAATGGGGATAATAAAGCCCATTCTGACTATTTCAGAAGGATTTTGCAAGAATAAAATGGGAGTATGTACAGAGAAATACTTTATAATTGATAAAAGCACACTTTACTATAAAACTATAGGGTTTTATTTGTAGTGGATTGAGAGTGTAAGTGCAGCTTCCTAATTCGTTAATTTATTGCACGAAAGTAAGACTCAGTCTTCAGCCCTCAGAGACCAGAGAGGAACGTTAGTGTCCCTCAGCTGACTAGTATGTCGTTCCAGACCCGATTCAGAACCATTAACAAGAAACAAACTATAAGAGCTGTAAAGCTCTGGAAGCACTTTCGGCTCTGAGGGTAAACCTACATTTAAACGAACACATCCAAGTGAAACCCACAGTCCTAAATTTTTGTGTTGTCACTATCTAACAAGATTTTAGAGAAAATTAGAGAGAAGCCTATCTTGTACTTACTGTTCATCGTCTGTGAGCGCCATGGTCTGCGAGCCCCTTCTCTGCACCTCTCATCGGTCTCACTTGATCTGTTTATTTCTTCCTGAGGTTTGTGCTTTAAGATTTTAGAACAAAGCCGGATTAACACACACCGAGCCCATCCCCAGCTATCACTCTGAACACAGAGACTTCCCCCATTAGATGCCCAGGTGAAGCCAAGTGTCCCCCCAGGAGTACAGGTGGGGTCCTGAGAGGACACTGCCCCCACACGGCACACCCTCAGATTGTCACCCCAGGGCCCACAGTAAAACTCCTCTAAATGACAAAACAGCTGCCAGGAGCTCCGCCACTTGGGCAAGAGCAGCCGAGATCCAGCGCTCCCTAGCAGGAGGCCCAGGCTCACTGCCCAGCCTGAGAGTCCTGCCGGCCTGCGGCTTCTGCGGTCCAGTGCCCGCCTTTCTCTTGATCTCGGTCACCTGCTCAATTCCCCTTCTCTTCACCTCACATCCATCTCCACGCTCTCTCCACAACCACAGCTCCCCTGGAATCATCTCACTTCGGCCATCCTCCCTTCTCCCAATCCCCCGCATCCCATTTCAAATGCCCCTCTCCCAATTTTTCAGCAATTTTAGAAATTCCCATTTTTCCCATCTACCCTTCTGTAATCCATCAAGGAAACCTCTGGCAAGTCTTCGTTAGCTGCTACATGTGCAGTCATGGGTCGCTTAATGACAGGGACATGTTCTGAGAAATGCATTCTCAGGTGATTTTGTAGTGCAGTGGTACAGCCTAGGCTATATGGTCCAGCCTGTTGCTCCTGGGCCATAAGCCTATGCAGCATGTGGCTGTAGACATACAGGCTAAAGCTACTCACCTCCAACCTAACTGCCCTTTGCTCTCCCAGTCCTTTATTTGCCTTACCCAGCTTCAATCTTCCTCTGAATCAAACTACTGCTGCCTGTTCCTGGTTTAGCTTATGTTACCTCTGCTGTTCATGTCGCCAACACACTCCTCTGTGTAAAGTTACTCCCCATCGTAGAGGGCATGTTAGAGGGTGGCAAATACCGTGTCTACTCTGTTTTATTTCAGAATAAAGCCATGGCTTTGAATCTGTTAGTTGGAATTGAAAATTTTAACTTTGTGATTAAAAGCTCTAGGTTTGAGGGCAACCTATGGCCTTCTCTGTGGTTCTGTTTGCTCACGGATAGAATGAAGACAACGCTACTCACTTCGTGGGATGTTTGTGAAGGTGAAGTTCAGAGAGATAAGATGCCAAGCTCCAGGCACACTGGCAACATTGGGTCAGTTATACTCAGCCTTCTTTTGGGCATAGCTCTGAACGCTGACCCACAGGCAGTGAGCTTTTCTGACGACAAGGATGAATTTAGCAAGACTTGAGATTAGAGATTTGCAACCCTGGCCGCACAGTCAATTCACCAGGGGAAGCTTAAATATTCTGATACCCAGGCCACATCCCAGACCAGTTAAATCAGCCTCTCACGTGGGGCCCAAAGCATAGGAGACGAGGAGCCCTCAGCTTGCTAAACTCGAGGATGGAAGGGAGGAGCAGGAAGGAAAAAACTGGCTCCAGAATTGTTTATTTTAACATAACCACACTCTCAAAAAATACAAACTCCATGTCCAAATACATTCATTCCATGCAGGCGGTAAACCTTTGAATGACCTGCTTGCCGTCACCATATATTATTGAAAAAAATTATCTGTGGCTGACAATGGACATCAAGACAGTACTTCTTTATAAGACTTCACTGAAAGCAAGCAGGAGTGTGAGCAGGAGCATTACCCTTTCCCAACCTCCCAACATACACACACCTGCAAATCTAGAATATAGTATGTGTTAATGTTTTATTTTCCCTATAGCCTAGACACTGAAAAATCCCCCAAAGCAAAAATTTCTACTAAGCCAAATATACAAAGCTTAATGTGATATATCAGAAGCCAAATCATCAAATCTAACATAAGCACAATTTAGCTTTTCTTTCTTTAAAAAAAAAGGCCAAAATAGTATTCTTGCAGGAAGCATAAATTGTATTTGCTAGAAGTAATAGCAATCTCTTTAGCAATATCCCCTAGGACTCACTTCAGTCTATTTTCTTAAGTGCTAGATTTTTAAAGCTCTGTTGCATACCTCTCTCTTAGACATACCGAACTGAACAGTCTAAATTCTGAGCACTTAATGGTGCAAGATCAGTTGAAGATGCACCCCTAAAATGAGTCCTTTTATCAGTCGCTATTGCTACGTGAGTCCAGGGCAATAAATTACTCACAAATCCACTAGCCTCAATTTAGAGTTTCTCATGTTGTTATACTTACTGGTAGATTGATTATTGCTCAAATATATTTACTCCTGGCCCCCATCTCTGTAGGATAAATACATTTCTCTGATTTTGGACTCAGCCATGTGACTTGCTTTGCCAATGGGATGTTAGCAGGTATGTTACAAACAAAGACTTAAAATGAACTTGTACAGATGTGCTTGTCCTTCTGTGACTCTAGCATCAATATAAGAAGAGCTTAGACCCAGAATGAATGAACCTACATGGAGCACATATGAATCCAACATGTGATGAGGCCCTGGACTTAGCCAGACCTGTAGTTTAAAGCAGAACCAACCAGCCAAGCCCAGCCTAGATTAGTTAACTTTTACACAACCCACAAGTGTGTGGGTGAGAATAAATGACTTTTATTTAAAGCCACTATGTGTTTGGGATGGGTTGTTATACAGCAATAGCTGTCTGATACATACTACAAGACTTGGTATTCAATAAACAAAAACCCATAGAGAAAAACTGGTTTGGAGATCCACTTCTTGTGGACAATCAAAAATGTATTTTTAAAGAGAGTTGCTAGGGCAAAAGATTCATTTTCTCCTACAAAAGAATCACACTGTTGCAATCATCATTGAATGTCTATTGTTGGTACATTGAAATAATTATTTCTCTGAATAACTATTTTACATAGTGAAAAATTCATGTCTTTGAAGCTAAATGGAAAAGTTGCCTACAGGTTTCCTGTGGTGTAAATAGCAATTTCGATAATAGTTGTAAAATAATAATCATTGTAGCTGTCACTTACTGAGCACTTACTACATGTACTTTATCTCAAAGTACTACCCTAAGATAGTTTCAATCATTTATGCCCATTTTAGAGATGAAAATGCTGAGGCATGGACTGTTTAAGTCACTTGCCCATGGGTACCAAGCTAGAAAGCAGCAAAGCTAAGGTCTGTCTAGCTCAAGAACTAAACTCTCACTACTGCCTTTAAGAGTCAAAAAGACAAATGCGTAAGAAGAATGATGCAAAAAGAACGTGGTTCTTCCCTAGTAAAGGATAAGTCACAATGGAAAGCTCTCTGACAAGAGGTGACTCTTCTGGTTTCCTTCTTCTACTGACCATCTTGAGTTAATGCCTCAGGTATAAATATTCAATGCGATTGAACAACTATTTTTTTGGTGCTAATAGGTGCCAGGCCTTATGATCAGGCTGAGAATTACAGTTGAGAACAGGACACAGTTCCTTCTTTTAGGAGCTTTCAGTCTAGTAAATAATTGATGTTGAAAATACCCTACCCCAAAATCCCAGTGTGAGCTCTACTATGTTCTAAATGCAGGGCGAACAGATGTTCCGACTAATGATTGCCAGGGTGGGAAGAGGGTGAGGGTTGGGGAGTTAGTTACATTTACTCACTGAGAATGCTCATTCCTTTCTGAAGGCAGCCAGCAGCCAAAAAAAAGACAAATTCTAAATCAAAGGGGAGATCAAGCTGTGCAAGACTGCTGATTAGAGTGAGAGCTGAAAATAACGGCTGCACGAACGCTGAGCTCCAGTCCACGGCACATGAGCCAGAGGAGAAGAGCGCCCAGGCCTGGCGGCTTCCCCGGGAGTGTTGCTGGCCAACAGACAATAAATTAAAGGGGGGAAAAGGACCCTGGTTCTGTTGAGCTGTGCAAGCCTTTCTCCTATATGAAAGGATTAAAAGTTTATTAGATCTAGGTATTTTGCTTAAATGAAAAAAGAATTGTGATTCAATGTTATGATGCTGCTATCCAAATGGGTCAAAATTTTGACTGCATCGAGACTCTAGAGATCACGACAGATCCAAACATGGGACTCTCTTTCACAAATATGTCGAACTTTTCCAGTCCCTCTTTTTTCTACCCAGTCAAAAAGCAGGCCTCATCTGAGCTGCCCTCTACTTTTCCACACCACTTAAAGAGGAAGAAAAGGGGATTTTGCTGGAGCTGCTTCACAAGTGGGATGCTAAGTGTCAAAAGGTATTTATCAAGGAGAGAAAGCATCCAGTGTTCAATAATTTTCCTTCAACAATTGAAAATAAACTGTTGCAAGCCTAATTGTTTCACAAACAATTACCATCAGAGTATATGGATGTAATCTTGCAAAGAAATCCCAGATATAGTTATCAAACTCTGTATATAATCAAATATTGTATCTCTCTTTGCAGGAGAAAGTCAAACGTGTACTAAAATTTATTTTACGCATAAATCTAATTCTAATTCCAAATGTAACCTCATACCAACAATATCACTTGATACTTTTTGTAAGTTATTTAACTAATGTGAACTTCAGCTTTCCTAACTGTAAAATAGGAATAAGAAACCTACTGAAAGAATTACTGTGAGGTTTGGAAATGAGACACGTAAGGCCCTTTACAGGACAGAGGAGAAAATCAATAAATGGTAGCTGTTATTGATGTTAACACTGCTCGTATTTAAAATTCTGCTAGTGCTTCTGTATCTTAATTATTGTTGTCATATGGTTTTAGGATAAGTCTCCTAAACACAAAAGGTGCAGCAAAATGACTCTAACTACATATCGCCTTGTTGTGGGTCACGCCTCCTTTGGATTTCAAATGGAGCTGCCCTTACCTCCGTTGCTGTGTGGATAAGTAACTGGAGTGTACAACCTTAGCCCCTTCTACCTTCTGAGATTTTGGGGTCCTTGCTAGAACCTAGGCACTCTGTATCTGACTTGGGCAGATTTAGGATTGACTGTTTACATAAAGTTAATACCAACTTCAAACTCTGACGGAGAGAGAGGATTTAAAGATACAGTGTCATCTGCTGGTAACGGGGCCCAGAGAAATCTCAGCAGCCACCCATTCCCCTGGGTTAAGAGAGAAGGCCTCAAATGTTTTGTGAGTAGAGATCTAGTTCCTCTCCTAGTGGTTCACAGGTAGCTAGGATGGGGCATGAATACGCTCATGAACACCCAGGCTACCAACACTGATGATTCCAAGCTGGCACTGGAGTTGGGGCAGACGCCATCCCTGAATCAAGTCATTACCACCCTCACAGCTTAGCACAAATTAACTGACATCACTGGTTATTAGCTTAGCCTAGAAAACCTTAGCCAAAAGGGATGTTATCATCATTAGAAAAATAATCCAACATTATCTTCTCATGATGAATTATGTTAAAAACATATATTTTCGTTCAAACTCCTATTTGTCTTCTTTGGAAACCAGCAACCCCCTTCCACCTTTCTACCTAAGAAAGAGCTTAGTGAGTCAAGGTGTTTGGAATCTGTTGCTTTCCTACCCAGCATCCACGCCCCGCTTCCTTTGACTCTTTCTGGGATCGTGTGTGGTCTCAGTGGGACCACCACTCGAGGTGCCCTGCTCTCCAAGAAACTGACTCATCTGCTCTGCTGATGGCCATTCCAGTGTTTCCAGTTTTTGGCTATTGCAAACAGAATAAAACTGCTGTGAACGATCTTTGTATTGCTTTTCGTTTGTTTGTTATTAGAGACAGAATCTTGCTCTGTTGCCCAGGCTAGAGTGCAGTGGCACAATCATAGCTCACTGTAACCTTGAACTTCTGGCTTAAGTGATCTTCCCACCTTAGCTTCTCAACCTCCCCAGTAGCTGGGACTACTGGCACATGCCACTATGCCCAGTCAATTTTTTTTTTTTTTTTTTTTTTTGTAGAGATAGGGGTTCGCTATGCTGCCCAGGCTAGTATTGAACTCCTGGCCTCAAGACTCTTAAAGTGCTAAATAAACTTTTGGGGCTTAAATTAGCTAAAGTGGGTTTCTGTTGCTTACGACTACAAAGTATTAACTAATCTATGTGGAATACAGAAAATCCCTACTTACGATGCATCGTTATTTACAAATATAATGTTCTTTATTAAGTACAAATTATCATGAAATTATAGGATTTTAAGGAATTCCCAAGGGCCATCACAAAGAGAAGCTATTGTACTCATCTTAGTTTTCAGTCATCTATCATCTATCAGTTGAGAATCTAATTACAAAAAAAAACTTTAATCAGGCCGGACACGGTGGCTCACACCTGTAATCTTAGCATCCTAGGAGGCCAAAGCAGGACGATTGTTTGAGGTCAAGGATTTGAGACCAGCCTGAGCAAGAGCAAGACCCTGTGTCTACTGAAAATAGAAAAAATTAGCCAGGCATGGTGGCACACTCCTGTAGTTCCAGCTACTCGGGAGGCTGAGGCAGGAGGATGGCTTAAGCCCAGGAGTTGCAGGTTGCAATGAGGTATAACGACACCACTACACTCTAGCCAGGGTGACAGTGTGAGGCTCTGTCTCCACAAAAAAATAAATAAATAAAACAACTTTAATCAACTGACTTCTCTTTTTCTTCTAATTAGAGCTGAATAGTTGCTAGTTTTTTAAAAAAGTCAGAAGTGATACAAATTTCTAATAAATATTTGCAAAGATGCTCAAACTCATTAGCAATCATGGAGATGCAAATAGGAACACAATGAGATACCATTTATACATTAGACTGGCATAAATGAAGACATTGTATAATATCAAAGATATAGATTCATATATGTTGGTGGTAGGAAAATAAACTGGTACAATCACTTTGGAAAAAAATGTGGCATTTTGTTACAAAGTTGAATATTGATGCACACTACAGCCCAGGGTAGTACTCCAGGGAAACTCCTGCCTATGTGCCCCAGGGGACAGGAACAAGAATATTTACAGCAGTTCTGTTCACAGCAGCAAAAATCGGGAAACAATTCAAACTCCCACCCACAGGAGAATGGATGAACAAATCGTAGTATAGTCACATAATGGAAAATTACAGAGCAGGGAAAATAAATGGCCTAGAACTTCACAAACAACATGGGTAAATCTTAAAAACAGAATATTGAGTAAAAATAGCAAATCCCAGCAGAGGATGTAAGTTATACCACTTTTATAAAGCTCAGAAAACTATCAAAACCAAGCAACACACCATGTGGAGGGGTGTGTGTGTGTGTGTGTGTGTGTGTGCGCTGTGTATGTTGAAATGATTTTTAGGAAAGCAGGCAATGTTAAACACCAAGTTCATCCTCAGGCTGTGAGGAGAAGTGGGGATATGAGAGGACTGTGTTAGCAATTGCAATGATGTTTGTGGCTCTAAAAGTGGGTGGTGAGTTCACTGTTCATTATTCTGCTTCATTCCGTACATGTATGTTACATGGATGCTCACATTGAAAAATACAATAAAGGGAAATATACCAGAAGTAATAAGTAATAGCTTCATCCAAGGACATGAAAAGAGACTCTTGCACAGATTTCACAAAGAGCATTGTAGATAATTGGGGTATTTTCTGAGTTTCCACCTACGCTATAACCCCATAACGTCTCTCGCTCTGATTGTTTGTTTGGTTTTGTTTTTGTGTCTTACTCCTTGCATGTCTTTCATAGGCCTCTTCCCGCTAGGGCAGTCTGCAGCATTCTAACCGCTAGTCCTATAAACTAAGATAAGTAGAGTGAGAAGGTAACTGATCTCTTGTGATTTTGCTAGTCACACATGTTTAACGTGTGCATTTTCTTCGTAACGGAAGAAGCCATTTCGATCAGAACCACGGGGTTAATATATTTCCTTCCTTTCCAATCTCCCAACCCCATACACTAACCAAGCCCTCTGGGAAAAAAGCTTTTATCTTATCAGAGACTTATACTTTGGGGATAATGCAGCAATATTTTATTATTGCTGCTAATATGTGCATGTGGCTATAGTTGGAACAATAGGCAAAGAACATTGCTTTGTTCTGTGCAGGCACAAACCTACACTGGCCGGTTTAAGTGGCTTCTTTCCTCTAGCAGCTGCCTTCTCAGAGGTCTGGAAATGCCTAGTTCTAACAGAAAGCCTTTGGAAGCAATTCCTGCCCACTAAACCGAAGAGAAAAGAAAGATATCTCTGTCTAAGGCTACTGCAACTAAAGATGTTCAAGTACAAGAACTTCAAGAGTGTGGGAAGAGCTTTAGTCTCTCCAAGTTTAAAAAGGTGACAAATTGTTAACAATTGTAATTCTGGGGCTTAAAAATGAGCCTAGTAATGGATTAAGTGGTCTGACATACACCAGAAAAATGTGTTTTTCTGGGTAAATTTTTGTCTCAGCTACTCCTCTACTCATATCAACTGTACCTCTTGCAATAAAAACTTGGATTGGGGCACTAATCCCTATTTATATTATCCTGTTGTGTTATGCTATGCTGAAAGCAACCCAATTTGCTAATAGCTTGTTACTCTCTGGCTGCATTTCCCCCAGGCCTAATACCATTCAATTCCTTCTTAGGGTTGCTTTCTCCAAGGAATGCTGATTGAGAGCTGGACTGCCTTTAACACATTCAATTTCTAAAGTATTCCTTCAAATGCTTTCTTCCTTGGGAATAAAATAAATAGGAAAAACAACTACAAGAACACAAAGTGAGCAGACAATACAGAGTGTATATTGCATCCCAGAGGCATACTAATATAAACCCACTGACTAAATTGCCATGCCACATATTCATAAGTCTCTTTGAAAAACAATTGGTTGTTTCCCCATAGAGCCCACTCTCACTATGGAGAATTTTCTTTAAAAATGAAATTCAAAGCCATCCTAAAGATACTGAATCAGTCAGGACGGGCCAGGTTATGCTGCAGTAACAAACAAAACGACATAGCCCAGGGGCTTAAACGCACAGGTTTATTTCTTGCTCTAACTACATATCCTGAACAGGTAGGCTGAAGGCTCACCTCCACATCACCCAACCCTGAAACCCAGATTTACACAGCCCACACCATCTGAAATGTTGCAGATTGCTAAAGCTGGAAAAAGAGGGGGACTGGGAATTCACGGATTCTGAAAACTCACAATGGAAGTGACACTGAGAACTTCCTCTCACATTTCAGTGGTCAGAACAACAGCTGTCCCCAGCATAAAGAAAGCAAGAAATTGTACTACCGAGTGCCTGGAAGTAGAAAAAGAGAAATGTTTCAGGGACAACAGATACTGAAATAGATCTGAGGAGTCCCCAGAAATGTCATCTTCCCAAGATGAAGGGTGGGCATGACTTTTCAGACAGGTTGACTTTAGTGCTTACGAAAGCACCTGTTTTGTTGCTGATGAAAAAGTATGGAGCGTACAGAGATACTCATTAAATCAGAGCCCAGCTCTGAGTTGATATTCTGGATGGATAGTTACTGCTATACCTCCAGACCCCTGAACAAGGTTCTCAAAACAATTTAATAATGTGAGCCCAATGATATAGGTAATTTGCAAATTCTAGCCAGTAGACTTTTCATTTCTAATATGCAGACGAAAGTGAGCATTTTCAAAAGAAATTTTATCTTCTGAATTAACATATAACAAAATACCTTCAGCTATGAGTACAGAGCAAAATTATTCATTATTTTTAAGGGGCCAAGAAAAGAAAATGTTGTAACTGGGAACTTTAAAAGATGAATGTGAAAAGCCAAAATGCTATAAATGTTCTCTATATGCCAGAAACGCCTGAACTTTCCATTTTTACTAAATTACATCCAATGTAAGCACATTTGGCCTTTTCCTTGCTTCCTCATACTATGATATTCCAATCAAACTGTTTCAATATAAACTAAATCTTGATCCAATATTATTATCTCAACCAGAAGCTCATTTTAAAGCACTATAACCTTTAATGAGATATATGTACAATGGGTATGAGCAGTGATATGCCTAAAAAGCTGTTTCCCCAGAAAAGGAAGATATATTTAGTATATTATTCTAGCATCACCTTCACATTCCACTTGCCAGAGAGCCAGGGCCAACAGCCTATGTGAGCTCTCCAGGAGAGGGCGGCTCTGCCACGAATCACTTCCTTCTTTCTCTTACACAATACTTGATTTTCCAAGAGAGGAGCAGGAGCACAGGGCCCATGAAATATTATTATAAGCTTCCCCTGGCATTAAAAGTAGGCAGCAGGGAGAGGAGAGAAGTAGACTCCAGAAAGTAAAAATTCCCTCCAACATCAGTACTAGGCAAGTGTCCTTGGTCTAGGGCAGGAATCAGGATGATTTTTCTGTAAAGAGCCAGGTGGTTAATTTTTGGCTTTGCAGGCCATGGGGTCTCTATTGGAGCTATTCAATTCTGACACTGTAGCATGAAAGAAGCCATAAACTATAAGTAAACAAATAGGCATGATTGTGTTTAACAAAACTTTATTTATAGAAACTGGAGACTGGCCATTTTTGGTCCATGACTATAGTTTGCTGATCTCCTCTAAGGGAAAAAAATACAGCCTAGTGCTTGAATCTTAAATGTGGCCATTGGTCTGCCTTGCTTCTCATGTTCTTTCATGTCCACACTACAACCTTTTCTTATTTGTATTTTTTTTTAAATCAAAGTTGTACCTTGTTTCTCTCTTCAACTATTTCTCTGCTTTCATAACCATGATTGCTGTTGAGTCCTGCATATAAAATTTCAGAGAAGTTTTTTTCCCCTTATTGTTTAGAAATGGATGCATATTTACCTGAAAATCCCATCAATCAACATCCCTTATTAGCTAATAATGTGTGGAATGCTCTGTACTAGGGCTGAGGGCAGTAAAAGAGGAAGTAGCGATCAGCCTTTGCCTCAAGCAGGTAACACTTGCATTGGAAGCGTCAGGAGAAGAAGCAACTTTACGTTTCTTTGACAGAAACATTAATATGTGTATAATCACTGGTGAAAGAAGACTAGTGACAAATAGGTGTTCACAGTTAGAAAGGTAACCCGCTATGCTTAGAACTCAGAGCAGGAGGAAAGCCCAGAGGCTGGAAGTTTCCTAGACAGCCTGGAGAGAGGGGATTTGTATGGAAAAGAGAGTAAATCTATCAAACATGTTTTAATGCATGAATTCATAAAGACAATTGCTCAAAAAAAGTAACCCGCATTTAAAAAAAAAATGGGAAAAAGCTTAATTAAACAGATTTCTTTTCTGTGGGACTTCTCAAAGCTATTAAAGTGTCTTGTAAATCTTTAGAAGAATAGAGATACCAAATTTCTTCAATTCTAAGACTCACGTTTATTTTTTACATTTTAACATTTGTGAAATTGGGCTGCGTCTTACAATCCATAGCATGATTTGGTTTAGTTGGCAATGCTTGCTCTTCTTTAGTAGTCCATAAAAATAGTGCATCTCACAATCAAAAGTTTCTTAGATTCTATGCAATAAAATAGCAAGGCTCCTTTTCCATTCATCTGGCTACCATTTTTTTCACAGCACACATGTTGATGGCTCTCAAAACTATATTCTGAAGAACACCAGCTCAGCAAATGTTGTATTTGAATAAATATATAGGTCACACATTTGCTTTCAGTATCTCCCAGAACTCCTCCAACATACAGACTTTCATTTCTCCACCTGGAAATACACATTCCCTCTTGCCTTTTTGGCTTTGTTGTTGGCTGTCTTGTTCTTTGTTGGTGCGTGCAACCTATATGTTTGTGTTGACTTGTTTACATGTTCGTTGGTTTGTTTGGAAAGAGAAGTCAATAAGGAGCCAGGCTAATTTTATGCCAGTTAAGAGGAAATAGCGCTCCCTGTAATTTATTTAGCCTTAATCTCCTTTAGCCAAATTTTATCTCTCAATCTAGGGTATAATTGCCCCCAAAGTATCGTGCTTACTATCTGAATTTGACCTCAAACATAGAAACGTACCCTTTACAACATAAAGCCAAGGACATACAGCCAGAAACATTTCTGGTTGGTTATGTAGGACAGCTCTTACTACATTTCCCAACCCATCATCGGCAGTGACCACATCCTACACTTTATTTTTAACTTACCTCAGGTCTAAGCAGCCTTTTAAAGGTGGTCAAGTTTTACTGGCTCACTGATGCAATTCATTTGCAGTCTAGATTTTCCTTAAGAAGTGCGCATTGAAAATGTGGGCTGGTGTCGTCTTCCTTCTTTTAGAAATTTCTGTTACTGTTATGCCACTCTAGGGTCTAAGAGATCTCAGCTAATGAATTCTTGAATGGATCCACAGTCATTTGGTCCAAAATATATCTTCTATCACAAGGCCAGCCTGATGATGTTGGAGAAAGCCCATCATCGTGGAGGGAGTACTAAGTTCATATTTTGTGAATTCATAACGAAAGAAAGAAAAAGGCATTTTCAAATAGGCCCCCAACAGATATAAAAATATGGCAATAAAAACCAAAACAGTAGCTACTAACACACAGCTCATAATTATAAAAGCGTAGCAACAGAGCACAAAGGAAGCTGGTCTCCTCCTTCTCCTCACCTGCTCAGCAGGCTCCTTCGCGGCCAGCAGAGGTGCAGGCAATGGTGCCAGTGACAGGGCCACTGTGGAGACAAATTGCAGCTTTTCTTTCAGAAGGTCACAACTAGGTCATTGAAAAATATGTTTTTTCTCAAACCAAATGGGACAACACCTACCCAGCATGCAGTATGGACAGCTGCTGTTGGTTCTGCTCCGGGCACCAAGTAAAGAAGGAGATTTTCTTAATTCTGGGTCAGCCCTTGAGATTGGAGAGGAAGCAGAATTGAAGAAGAATCAACAATATCTCTCTCTCTCTCTCTCTCTTTCTCTCTCTCTCTCTCTCTCTCTCATTCCCTCTCTCTCCATCAGCAGTAACAATTCTCCTCCTTGGCAAAGAGCTCCAGAGCTCACATACCAACAGCAGAGGACTCTCTTCTCTTTGCTCCTCTTTCTTTCATTCCCTTTCCGGCCTCTCTTCTCTCCTTTCTGATTTTTTCCAAACTAAAAGGGCAGTGGGGAGGAAGAAATAATGTTAAGGGTTTGAGAAAAAATGGCCGAAGTTGGTGGAAAGACAATTATTCCAGTTCTTCTTTTTCCTTCTTCAGTGTCTGTTTCAAGAAAAAGCTTAACATTGAATTTGGGTGGTGGGAAGATGTAAACAAACAGTGAAGAAAATGTGAAACAGGGAAAAGATACGAAGCTGAAAGTCTCAAGTTTGATTTCCAGTTCCAATTTTTCATCAGAACTCAGAAGTCAGTTGATTAAAAAAAAAGAAAAGAAAAAGCCTAAGTATCAGTGCTTCTTCCAGGTTGGTGGGAAAAAAAAGAATAAAGAAAAAACCCTAAGTATGCCCCAGGTGACACAATAGCCCCTTTTGTAGTGAGCACCCTGCTCCCTCCACACGGCCTCACAGCACTGTCAGAAATGATCTTCAGAGCGCTAAGTCTGAGGAGGCTTCTAGGGGTTGGCCCTGCAGATAAAGACCTGCAGGTATCCTAAGTGTACCCCGCAGTAATGAGGTGTCCACAGCCACTGCCCTGGTCACTGGAGTAGACAATTCAGAGGTCCTGAGCACAGTCTAGAAGAAAGGACAAGGGCTCTGTGTGGGCACATACACTTGGCCCTGCAGACTATTGCTCAGTGTGGATGGCCCAACAGAGGACAGTCAGAGTGGGCTTTCCTATAGGCTGGGGCCAGGGACAGGGCCTGTCCTGCCCTGGTGCTCAACTTCCTAAATATGAATTCTCTAGGAGGTCTCCTGGGTACCACAGATGGAAGTGAATCCTTTCTTTCTCTCTCTCTCTCTCTCTTTCCTCCCATCCCTCTTCAAGATGAGTATCACTTTACAATGTTAGAGATTTTATGGTATATGTATAAATACCCTTACCAGAGCTTGTTCATACTTTCCTTGAATTTAGGAACAATGCCCCGTCGCTTTTTGTATCTTTCACATTACCTAATATAGTCCTAAGCATGTTTCCCTTAGCCAGCACAAAAATGCACATGAATAGACGGTGTTTTTAGACCTCTGTTCCAAAATTATCTAACATTTTTGCCTACAATGAATAAAAATTGTACCGTATACATGCATATATAGAAGACTATAGGCTAACGTGAATACTTTTCATCCCAATTAGACTGGTTTGGTTAGTACGGGTACTCTCATCTCCCTTGAATCAACTCCCTGTGGTAGTCATGCCTAATACACCAGGTGACGTTTGTTCTCTAATTTTTCCCATCAAGACTCACAGAGTTACCTGCTACTTTAAAAGCATTTGAAATTGGATGATTTCAGGTTTGCAACAGTCCCAAATACATGAGTTTATGTACCAATAAGAAGAGCTCATGGTTTCTATATTTTCTGGTTTCTCGACATAGTATACTGGCTTCCATGAATAATTTCGGTTTTTACCAAATTGATTTTTTTACTTAAAGCTTCTTTATATGCAAAACTCCACAGGACTGTTTGTGGGAACAGAAATGTGCCAGGAAATGCAACCATATAAAGGGTGGCAGGTGGGGGAACAAACACGCCATCATACTGATAGGAGAAGCACTTATTTCTAAGGTTGAATATCTGACTGCAGGGCAGAAATGATGTAAAATTCTTAAAGGTAAATCTCTGCCTGTGGACACTGCAAGCCAAGTCCCCATCACCATTGTTTTAAGTTTTTTTTTTTTTTTTCCTAATAGGTAGAGAATCTCAAGGCACTGAGGCAATCTTCCCATTACAAAGTAGAATTAGCTATCCATCCTCCTCCTCCCTCCCCCGCTAACCATCTCCCCAATGGCTACACACAAGAACCATTTATATTTACATTAAAAATGATTTGGCCTATGTACACTGCACTGCTTGACAGTAGAGATGGATGTTCGCTTATAATTAAGTTTCAGCCTAAATGACATCATTCAAGAAGATAAGCATCCCTATTCCCTCTCTGTCGGTTTTCTCATATGATACTGGGGTTATATGCAGACTCAGATGGTTTTTCTAGCTTTCTTGTCAATGGACAGTTCTGTAGCAACTCAGTTACCTCTGAAAAGCTGAAGGAAATTTTTCCTACCTAATCCATCTTGTTTCTTTGCTTTCAGACAAGGAGGAAGGGGTGTAAATCCTCCTCACCCAAAATAAGGTCTGTAAACCAGTAGCATAAGCAACACCTGGAAGTTTATTAAAGATGCAGGATTTTGTGGTTCCACAGACTTGTGGGGTCAAAATCTGCATTTTTAAGAAGATCTCCAGGTGATTTTTCTGCAAATGACATTTTGAGAAACACTGATGTAAGAGTCATAATCTGTATAATGGTTAGCTTTATGCTTAAGATGCATTATATGGCTGTTTTCTGTTTTATACATCAGACTTTGAGTGTTAGGTTTTCAAATTTTCATATATTTCTTTCCATAGTATAGCAAGAGAACAATGGAATTATTTTTTGTTCTTGTATAATTTTCGTATTACTCCATGTGTATAATCTAACCTTCCCAGCCAAGCTATATGGCAGCAAACGAACAAAAATAAATTATTCCACCTTTACTGTATACAGAATTTGTTTAAGACATGGTATCCAATATTAGGGAGGTGATGTTATGTATAGGTGATATCCCTGCCAACAGTTAGAATTTGGTGTTTGTTTACTTCTTTCTTATCCCTCATCATCATAAATTCCTACAGGGCACAGATCATATTGTTCAATGTTATACCTGTAGCTCCTACCACAGTGCCTAACCCAATAAAGATGTGCTTAATAAATGAAAGACTTTATAATATTGCAGAAAATAAGATGCACATGCAACACCTAAAAACCTGGCATAAGTAATTAGTGCCATATAACCGCTTTGTGCAGACCCTCCTCCACTTCTATAAAACTGATCTGCCTAAGAAAGAACAAATCAATTTTCCACAAATTCTTACAAAATATAGAAAGGGAGGGAATAATTCTTAACTTACTCTGTGAGGCCAGTATTACCCTGATACCAAAACTAGGTAAAGATATCATAAGAAAAGAAAACTATAGACCAATTGGCCTTATGAATATAGACTCAAAAACTCTCAACACAATATAAGCAAACCAAATCCAATGTGTGAAAAGGATTATACATCATGACCAAGTGAAATTTATTCCAAGAAGACAGGTCAGTTCAATGTAATATTTCATATTAATAAAATAAGAGACAAAAACTATATGATCATATAGTAATTCAGGAAAGCATTTGACACAATCCAGCAAAATGTTTTTGTGATAAAACACACACACACATACACACACACATACGCACGCACATTTAACAAACTAAGAATAGAAGAGAATTTCCTCACTTTGATAAAGAACATCAACAAAAACCCTATATCTAACATTATAATTGTAAAAGTTAGAAAGCTTTCCCCCTAAGATCAGGAATAAGACAAAGATATTTCCTGTCACTACTTCTATTCATTATTACATTGGAGGTTCAATCCAGAGCACATTAGGCAAGACAAATAAATAACAGATATCCATATTGGAAAAGAAGAAATAGGACTGTATTTACAAATGACATGATCTTGTTTATTGAAAAGCCTAAAGAATCTACAAAGCAACTGTTAGAACTAATAAACAAGTTCAGTGAGGTTGCAATGTATAAGATCAAGGTACAAAAATCAGCCATGTATCTACATACCGGCAATGAACAACTTGAAAATAGAATTAAGGAAGCAATTCCAGTTACAATACCATCAAAAAGAATAAATTCAACAAAAAAGTGTAAGACTTATATACTGAAAACTAGAAATATGTTGGAAGAAATTAAATAAGACCTAAATAAAAGACATCATGTGTTCATGGATTTGAAGACTTAATACAGTTGACCCTTGAACACATGGGTGTGAACTGCATGGGTCCACTTACACACAGATATTTTTTAATAAAAATTACACTGAGGGTGCCTGTCTCACCTGCTTCCCCTTCCACCTCCTCCACTTCTTCTGCCTCTGCAATTCCTAGACAACAATCAATTCCCGCTCCTCTTCCTCCTCCTCCTCTGCCACAGTCTACTCAACATGAAGACGACGAGGATGAAGGCCTTTAGATGATCCACATCTGCGTAATGAATACTAAATATATTTACTCTTCCTTGTGATTTCATTCATAACATTTACTTTTATCTAGCTTAATTTATTATAAGAATACTGTATATAATACATAATATAATATGTTTTAATAGACTGTGTCAACCATAAGTTGCTTCCAGTCAACAGTAGGCTATTAGTAGTTAAGTTTGGGGGGAATCCGCAGTTATACATGGATTTTCAACTGTGTGGGAAGTTGGCACCCTTAACCCTCACATTGTTCAAGTAGCAACTGTATGGTTAAGATGCCAGTATTCTCCTAATTGCTCTATAGATTCAATGGAATTATTATCAAATTCCAGCTGCCTTTTTTGTGAAAATTGACAAGCTGAACCAAAAATGCATATAGAAATGCAAGAAACTCCAAATAACCAAAACAATTTTGAAAAAGAACAAAATAGGAGGACTCACACTTTCCATTTCAAAACTTGCCGTAAAGCTATGGCTAGTCGTGGTGGTGTGGTACTGTTAGACATACAGATAAATGGAATACAAATGAGAATCTGGAAACAAGATCACACATTTATGGTCAATTGGTTGTTGACACGGTGCAAAGATAATTCAATGGAGAGAAAAGCCTTTTTGATAAATGGCCCTGGGATAACTAGATATCCACATGCAAAAGAATGAACTCCTACCTCACATGATATACCTCAAAATAGATGAATCAAAGATCTAAATATAAGAGTCAAAACTACATGACTCTGA
This sequence comes from Lepilemur ruficaudatus, assembly GCA_963574885.1. Classification (NCBI taxonomy): domain Eukaryota; kingdom Metazoa; phylum Chordata; class Mammalia; order Primates; family Lepilemuridae; genus Lepilemur; species Lepilemur ruficaudatus. Next base: position 3,074 of record CAUYRT010068201.1, on the reverse strand, counting down.
GAAGAAAACATAGCTATAACTCTTTATGACATTGGATTAGAAAATGGTTTCTTAGACATGACACCAAAAACATAATCAATAACAACAAGAAATAATAGATAAATTAGAGTTCATCAAAATTGAAAACTTTTGTGCATCAAAAGACACTATTAAGAAAGTAGTAAAAAAAATCAATAATCCACAGAATGAGAAAAAATATTTGCAAATCATATACCTGTTAAGGGACTCATCTCTAGATATATAAAGAACACTTACAACTCAAAAATAAAAATATAAATAACCCAATTAAAAATAGAGAACTGGAATTGGTAATTCTCCAAAGAAGATATATACAAATGGACAATAAGTAGAAGCATAGATGTTCTATATCACCGGCATTAGGGAAAAGCAAATCAAAATCACAGTAAGATACCACATCATACCTCCTAGGATGGCTATATCAAAAAACCAAAAAATAACAAATATTTATGAGGATGCAGAGAACCAGAACCATCATACATGACTAACGGGAATGTAAAATGTTACCACCATTTTGGAAAACACTTTGTTAGTTTCTCAAAAAGTTAAGCATATGAGTTACCATATGACCTATCAATTTCAATTCCAGGCATCCAAAACAATTGAAAACATGTCCACACAAAAGCTTATATATGAATGTTCATGGTAGCATTATTCCTAGCAGCCAAAAAGTGGAAACAGCCCAAATGCTCATCAACTGATGAATGAATAAAGAAAATATGGTACGTACATACAGCGGAATATAACTCAGTCATAAAAATGAATGAAATACTAACACATGCCATAATATGGATGAACCTTGAAAACAGTGTGCTAAGTGAAAGAAGCCAGACACGTCAGGTCACGATGTGTGATTCCACTTACTCTACATGACATGTCCAGAATAAGCAACTCCTAAAGGCAGAAAGTAGATTAGTAGTTGCCAGGGACTCAGTAGAGAAGGAAATATGAATATGACTGATAACAATTACAGAGTTTCTTTAATGAAAATAGTCTGGAATTATTAATAAACAGTGATAGTGGTTGCACAACTTTGTGAAATTTTAAAAATCCACTGCATTATACAATATTAAAGTGTGAATATCATGACATTATATCTCAATTTAAATTAAAAAATGCAACTTCCCCTTCACAGTTGTTGCTCTCCTACTTTATAAAACAATGACATCTCTCATTCATCCTACTGTTTTATGGTGCATTTCCTGGGATACACTACCAAACAAGGAATGATTCGGAATACTGGTATCTTGATAAAGCAAATGACCCTAAAAAATCCTTTGATAAAAAGGCTGATTTCTAATTTTTTGCCATTCATGAAATTATAGGAAGAATTAATCAAATTGTCAGATAATATACCAATGAAAATCATTTTTGATGATCTATCACAGTATGATTTTTTTTTAATTTTTTTATTTTTCTTCAGTTGGCCAATTAATTTCTTTGTATTTTTTTTAGTAGAGATGGGGTCTCGCTCTTGCTCAGGCCGGTTTCGAACTCCTGACCTTGAGCGATCCTCCCGCCTTGGCCTCCCAGAGTGCTAGGATTACAGGCGTGAGCCACCGCGCTGGCCTCACAGTATGATTTTTAACATAATTCAAAATGATTGCAAGAAACTGAGTGATACTGCTATCACAAAATCCCTTCTACTCTTACCTACTTACTTATGTGAACAAGTTTTCTCGAAATTTGCACCTATAACAATGAAAAGTAGAAATAAGATTGATACTGAAATCTCCTTCATTCTGGTAATAATATTCTTCCACAACACATGAACTGATTGGAAAAATAAAAGCTCTATCCATTTCATTAAGAGATGTGTTTCCAATAAATTTTACTGTTTATGCTTAATAATAAACTTTCAAACTTTGAAATATATTTTTATTGTTTTTGGTCAATTGAGTGTAATAGGTACTTGTAATATTAACTCAATCCAGAATAAATATTTTAATGCTTCGAGCTTATGGTTACAGGAAATTTAAAAATTAATAAAACTTACATTTATATGCATATTTTTGTGACAAAGAATTATGATTGAGTCATCAATAAAAGAATTTAAATCATAAAACGTATTACATTAGGGTAAAATTCTGTGGAGGAAATGAAATATAAGTTCAAAGAGAACAGTAAAAATATAAAATTCCAACTGTTAAAGAAGAGCTTGTTCATATACTTTTAGGTGAAATTTAGATTTTATTATATATATATATAAAAGGGTAAAGTAAAAATGTAAAAAAAATGTATTATGGAAAATTTCAAACATAAAAATTGTCTTGGTCTGAGACAAGGGTTTGTGCTAAGACTGTCTATGTTTTGAAATTATCATAAGGGCTTGATGCAGGTCGTTTATTGTGGGATGTGATCCTAAGGAACAGGAGAATACCATGAAGAGTATAACAGGGAAGGAGTGACACCCACCCAAAGGTATATTACCAAGCTGATCACAGAGTGGGAACTGGGTGTGTGATTCCACTAGGGATCCTCTGAGAAGCCATGCAAGTTGCGCTTCAGAACTGCCCACAGTTTCTGTGAGCCTAGAAGTGTTAACATCCTTGCACTTCCAAATTTATGTCTGCATCAGTATGCAGTAGGAGCTTCCTGCAGTTGCACCACGGGGCAGGAGAGATACCTGGTGCAGCTGAGGCCACGTACCAATCCAGGCGTCACTACAGCATTGCACTACAGCATTGCGTGTGTGGTAAGCATAGAAGTTGTCTAATGCATAAACTAAAGGAAACAGAGCGATAAATGTACACCAATAGACCCAGTATCTAGCATCGACAATGATTTTGCTTCATCTATACCCCTACTTTTATCCTTAACTCCTATTGTGTTTTAAGTAAATCCCAAAGATCATGCAATCTCATCTGTGTGTGTGTGTGTGTGTGCGTGGATATGTTATTAAGTATGGAATGTCCGATTTCCTTAAGTACAAAGTTTGATAGTTGATATCCCTGACATTTCTACTTTGACACTTGTTTTGTGTTTATTGTGAAGGTAGATCCTCAGCCTTTCAATCCCATGTTTTGGCTTGTGATTATCTTTCAAATTTTTTTAAA